>PVKA01008572.1:0-58482 GCA_004027165.1 Ctenomys sociabilis
TTATTGAATCTGTGATATAATTCAGCCACATAAATACCTGTAAATATAATATCATGTATGCACCTTGTACAATACCAAAACATTATGAAAACAGTTTGCAATGTATTATTTCATCGACTCTGTATGGTTATGGTGTTTTGAAACTGTCTGATTGACATTTGTATTTCAATAAAATAAAAATAAATGGAAAAAAAAATTTGCTGAATTCACAGACCTATAGTATTTAGATGCCAATGGAATGCCCATCTCTGACAAGACTAAACAAAAAAAGGGACACAAAGGAAAGACCATTTTGTATTTGTATATAGAGAATAGTTAGGATAGACATACAGCTACTTTCGCTTAATTCAGTGAGTAGAAAGATTTGTACTAATAGTGTTTGGACAGGATATCATGCCTGCTTCTGGTACTGTGGATAACCCCTAAGAAGATAACAATGTACCACACATTAATTATTAAAACTGTCCTATTAATCAGTTTTTTGTTTTTTTGTTTTTTGTTTGTTTGTTTGTTTTGTCTTTTTGAGACAGGGTCTCACTATGCAGTTCAGGCTGTCCTTAAGCTCACTTTGTAGCTCAGGCTGGTCTCGAACTCACAACAATCCTCCTGCCTCAGCCTTCTGAGTGTTGGGATTACAGGTCTGTGCCACCACGCCTGTCTCCTATTAATCAGTTTTGACACTGACTCATTGCTCTTTGTTTTTCAATAAAATAAAATGTTTTGGCCTTTCGGCCGGAACCGACATCTTCCAGTAATATGCCAAAATGCCTAATGCAAAAGGCAAGAGGAAGGGAACCCGGTATATGTTCGATGTACTTCCAGCACGTGGGAGTCTGTAAACAGGAGGATCACTACAAGTCTGATCCATGCAGTGAGACTCTGTAGACCCTGCAGACCCTGTAGACCCTGTCTAAGAAAGAAAGAAAGAAAGAAAGAAAGAAAGAAAGAAAGAAAGAAAGAAAGAAAGAAAGAAAGAAAGAAAGAAAGAAAACAGACCAAGCACAAATGAACAACTTAATGGTGAGCATCAAGCTTCTAGAAAAAGGAGAACATGCTAAATCAAAAGCTCATATGAGATAAAAAAAAAATGATAAAGATCTAAGCAGAAATTAATTCACTGAAAACTAAAAGAAAAAATACAAAGAATCAATGAATCTAAAACTTGTTTCTTTAAAAGATTAAATGAAATGAAAAAACCTTTATCTGACCTTATGACGCAAAAAGGAAAGAAAAGACTCAAATCCATGTAATTAGGAATGAAAAGGGTGAAATCACAATGTACCCTGCAGAAAGCCAGATCATCTAAACCTATTTTGAAAACTTGTATTCTAATAATATGAAAAATACAGAAGAAATTGAGAAATTCTTAGATACACATGAATTGCCAAAGCTAACTCAAGATGTAAAAATTCTAAATAAATACCAGTCAATGAAATAAAAGATGTAATTAAAAACCTTCCCACAAAGAAAAGCCCAGGCCCTGATGGATTCACATCTGAATTCTACAAGAAATTAAGAGAAGACCTAACACCACTACTTCTCAAACTCTTTAATAAAATTGAAAGGGAAGCAAAACTCATTCAAAATTTATTCCTGGAGGCAATAATATGATACCAAAACCAGAGAATGATCCAACAAGAAAGAAAATTACAGGCCAATATCCCTAATAAACATAGATGCAAACATCCTCAAAAAAATACAAGCAAACAGAATGAAGCAAATCATCAAGAAGAGTATGCACAGGACCAAATGAGATTTATCTCAAGGACGCAGGGATGGTTCAACATATGTAACTCAACAATGTAATATAGCATATCAACAGAACCAAGAAAACAATCACATGGTCATCTCAATGGATGCAGCAATAGCTTTTAACAAAGTCCAGTGCCCATTCATGGTAAGAAAAAAAAAAGAAAACACAGAAAATTGGAATTGATGGTCCTTATCTTATTCTGATAAAAGCCATCTATTACAAACCAACAACCAACATCACACTAAATGGACAAAAATCGAAAGTTTTCTCTCTAAAATAAAAAAAGAGACAAGGAGGTACATTGTCTCCAGTCTTATTCAACATGATCTTGCAAACTTTAGCCAGAACAATTAGACAAGATAAAAAAAAAAAAGAAAGACATAAGTTAAATTATCATTATTTGCAGATGAAATGATACTCTAGACAGAAGACCCCAAAAACTCCACCAAAAATACTTCTAAATTTGATAAACAAGTTCATTAGCATAGCTGGATATGAAATGAGCATTCAAAACTTAATAGCATTCCTGTACGCAAGTGACAAATTCACTGAGAAAGAAACAATACTTTTCAAGTTACCATCAAAACAATGAAATACCTAGGAATCAATCTAATGAAGGATGTGAAAGAACTCTACATTAAAAACTACAGCAATCTTTAAAAGGAAATTGAAGTGGATATCAGAAAATGGAAAAAGATCCATTGTTCATGTGTAGGAAGAACCAATATTGTGAAAATGGGTATGTTATAGAGATTTAACACAACTCCAATCAAAATTCCCAAAACATATCTCACAGGATTATGGAAAGCAATCTTAAAATTTATTTGGAAGCAGAAAGGACCTGGAATATCAAAGGCAATTCTAGACAACAAGGGCAAGTCAGGGAGCATCACAATCCTTGACTTCAAGTTATACTGTAAAGCTACAGTGATAAAAAAAAATGGCACAATATTAGCAAGCAAACAAAACTGAAGATCAATGGAACAGATTAGAAGATTCAAAAGCAATTCCTGACATACTCAGCCACCTTCTCTTTCACAAAGATGCCAAACAAACCCACTGCAAAAAAGATAGCTTCTTTAATAAATCATACTAGAAAAACTGGCTCTGGACATGCTGAACATTAAAATTGGCCCCATGTCTTTCATCAGACACTAAGCTAAATTAGAAATGGATCAAAGGTCTAAATATTAAGATAGAAATACTAAAACTGCTGGAAGACAGAATAGCTAAAACTTTTGAAGACATTGGTACAGGCAGTGCCTTTATGAATAAAATTCCAATTGTACAGCAGCTACCACCAAAAAACTATAACTTGGATCGTGTCTTATTAAAAAGCTTTGTATAACAAGAGAAACCACCAACAGAGTGAAAAAAAACACATAATGTGGGAAAACATGTTTGCCAGTTGTTCCTTAGACAAAGAATTTCTACCAAAAGTGTATTTTAAAAAAATCCCTCAGACCTTCCAAATTTAAAAACCAAATTCAAAAATGGGCATCTAAGATAAGACTTCTCCAATGAAGAAATACAAACAGTAAATAAATATTTACAAAAATATTTGACACATCTCTCATTAGAGAGTTGCAAATTAAAACAACACTGAGACTCCATCTCACCCTTGAAAGAATGGCTATTACCAAGAAATCAATTAATGACAAATGCTGAAAGGGCTATAGGAAAAAGGATCCTTTCTCCACTGTTTGTGGAAGTGTAGACAACAGTGCAAACACTGTGGAAATCAGTGTGGAGAGTCCTCAAAAAACAAGGATTGGACATCCCATTTTTTCCAGATATTCCCAAAGAATTAAAAACATCATACCACAGTGATATATGTGCACCCATGTTTATAGCAGCAGTTTGTAACAGCTGGATCTTAGAAACAATGAAAAGGACCAACAACCAAAGAATGGATAGAAAAGTGTGATCTTTTTATACTACTCCAATGGAGTACTACATCCATAAAGAGGGATAAACTGGATATTTTATAAGTAAATGGGTACAACTCAAGATCATATTCATAAATGAAATAAGCAAGACCTATATGTGTAAACATAGTATTGTCTTCCCAGTGTGAGAAGCTGAAAGAGTAATTAAGATCTAAAATGTACAACATAGTGTAAAATGGGAAGAAATTTCAAAGTGAAAGAGAATATGGGGTAAGGTAATGGAGAAAAAAAGGGGGGAATATATATATATATATATATATATGTCAGTTGTACCACTAATTCCTCTTAGCTCATGTTAAAGAAAGGTTTGTGCTAATATTATTTGGACAATGAAACGTTGATAGCTAGAATTCCGATAGGATACAATGTACTAACCATTGTTACCCCTCATGATCTTAATTTGAAACTTTTATTTTGTTCTCTTTAAAATAAAGCTGACTAACCTCCTGCTCAGGCAAGTGTGGGCACCACATGCCATCCAGCTCTGCCACTGGGAAGCTAAACCGGCCATGGAATCTGGGGTGATGGTGCCTGCCTATAATCCCCAGGCTGGGGACGCTGAAAATAGGATCACTCTGAGTCCAGTCTGCATAGTAAGACCCTGCCTGTACCAAATACTTAAATAAAAATTAATTAATTAGATAAAATATCACACAAAATATATTTGAGAATCTAGAGGGTCAGCACTATATTTAGAATATAAAAATAAATCTATGTCTCACAGCTTTAGGATTAATTTAATTAGAATTTATAGTCCCCTTCATTTATCATTTATAGTAGCAGCTCTAAATGCCTTGATTGATTCGTGTTATAATCATTAGGTAATTTTACAATCCTAATTTATAACAAACTGTCTATTGACTTTTCCATAGTTATATTTATGTCTGCCCTCAATTTTGTCATTTTACAACCATGTTTGTTAATGACTCTCTCCAGTTTATTAATAAATTTAACTAAAGCAAATAAGGTAAAAGACTGTGCCATGCTTGTCTTCTCTAGTGTATGGGCTCAGAAACGCTTTTATTCATCAATAGTTATTGAGCCTCTACTCTGTTCTTCACAGTCCTCTAATTATGGTTAACATTGTAGCTTTCCAAGAGAGAGAAACATGTGTTTAAATCCCTGTTCTGCTATTTACTATTATGCAGTTTCTTTTACCTCAGTCACCCCACCTGCAAAATGGACAAAATAATACAAGAACTTACTTCCCAGGTAAGCACTGAAAGGGTTATATAGGTAAAGTCCTTAACAGAGTTATCATATATTAAGTGTTCAACAAATATTATCTATAATTCAATCTTTTAGTGTTTATTAGATGATGTTAACAATATAATCATTAGTCATACAATGTATGTCCTATAAAATGATTGAATGAATTTTTCATGAAAAAAATGACTTTTGCCATTTTTTTGCTTTGTTTGTCTCCAGAGTGTACAGCAGTTGCTACTCAAAATAATGTTACTGTGCTGGCCACACCCAGACTGGGTGTGGTGGCGCACCTCTGTAATCCCAGTGCTTGGGAGGCTAAAAACAGGAGGATCACTACAAGTCCAGTCTGTATAGTAAGACCCTGTAGACCCTGAACTAAATACAATAAAAAAGTTATTAATAAGTGATATGGTAGTCAATATATGTACATTAAATCCTTGACTTAAAAACAGTCCAGGTGTGAACGTTCACAGATATTAATGGATCTCACATCACAAACATCTGTAGATGAAAATAAATCATGAAAGTGGCTGTGCACTGTCACAATTACATTGCTCAATGTTTATTGTACAGTGTGATGGTGCACAACAGTACACTACTCAAACAAGGCCCAAGATTTCTACAAACATTTCTTACATCTTTTGTTAGTGTGTTTGGTTTTTTATGATTTATGGCATATAGTTGTGTCCAACATGTAAAAGACTCACTTTGTTGTGCTTACAAATAAATGCAATTTACAAATGATTTTCAGGAATGGAATTTATTAATAAGTCAGGGACTTACATGGAAATGATCTCATATATTTTAATCTTTTCTTTCTTTTTCTTTATTTCTTCCTTTGGTACAGGGTCTTGATAGGCAGCTCAGGTTCATAGTGATTCTCCTGTCTCAGCCTTTCCAGTGCTGG
Source organism: Ctenomys sociabilis (assembly GCA_004027165.1). NCBI lineage: Eukaryota > Metazoa > Chordata > Mammalia > Rodentia > Ctenomyidae > Ctenomys > Ctenomys sociabilis. The sequence goes on from PVKA01008572.1 coordinate 5,819, forward strand.
GATTACTACAGGTATGCACCACCATGACTGGGGAGAGCACAGAATGTCATACAGGGAATCTAACCCATGTGCTGTGCTTGTCACACAGGCACTCAAAATCCAGGCCCCATATTCTTTATGAAAGACTTTTACTTGAAGAATTAGGAGTTACATGCAAGAATGGTCTCTTAGGGTAAACAAAGCAAGGCTTCTAAGACATCAAGATAATCTCTTTATTGCCAAGATATTGTGGGCATGGTCGCTCATGCCTGTAATTCAAGTGCCTGGAAGACAAAATCAGGAGGATTGCTATGAGTTTAAAGCTAGTCTTGGTTACACAGTAAGTGCAAAGCCAGCCTGACCTACACAGTGAAAACCTATATCAAAAAGGACAGAAAAACAGGGGGAGGAAGGGGAGGAGAGAGAACTACTTTCATAATATGCCTAATTTTATATATAATCTAAATAACAAAATGATTAACTTGGCAGTTAACATGGTAAATTAATTAAGCATAACTTGTTAAACACTCAGGAAAGTCAACACATAAGAAGTTGGGAAACAGAGAGTTGTAAGCTCTTGATTTTAATGTTAATCTCTGGAACTACAGTGCAAATGTATTTTAACAGAAGAAATTAAATTGCCAACGATTTCAATCATATCTCCCACACAAAATATTTTAGTTGTTCCAAATCAACACTAAAAATATTTTATGTACATTAAGTTGTTTTTCCATTAAGTGCTCCAAGAAAAAAAAATTGCCAAAAGGCAGGGTTCCAAGTGAAAAAGAAAACAACATGAAGAACTTGAAAAATCCATATGATTTATGTTCAAGTATTGTATAATAATTATGCTGGATATGATTAGTCATAATGGACATCAGCCACTACTCTTTCACTATATATTTCTGTTTTTTTTTTTTTTTTCTATCAAAAGCATTACTCACTCCAACATTGCTTCTCTTCCTTGCAACAGTCTGATTTTGGCAGAGCTACTGGTCTTCATAAACTGATTTAATTTCTTCCTCACACAATTAAATGATACCCAGAAGAAATATTTTTTCTAAGGTGGCTAAACTCACATGAAGGCAAAGTTTGAACTGCTCAAGACAGCTCCTTCACTACTCCTTTGTACAAGATGAAAGAATAAATTAAGGCTGACATAAAACAAAATTTGGGAAAGCAGCAGAAATGGATGAAGTTAGGGTATAGGTATATGAGAAGATAACAGAACAGGAAAGAAGTAACCAACTGAAAACAAACAAGTCTTTGGATTAATCTTAGGTAAATGCAAGAAAATTATCCTATGCATATTATCTGACCACAGTGCAACAAAACTGGAAATTAACAACAAAAGAAACCTCAAAAACCCCATAAACACATGGAAATTAAACAGCACTCTCCTCAGCAACCAATGAGTTACAAATGAAATTAAACAACACCTATAAGTCAACAAAAATTCAAACACAATTTACCAGAATTAGTTAGTTGTGATGAAAGCACTTCTCAGAGGGCAACTTATAGTGGGAAACTCATACATTAGGAAAACCTATAAGCATCCTAATGCAGCACCTTAAGCTTATGGAAAAGAGCAAACAAAACCTAAAGCCCAAATAAGGCAGGAAATTTTGCAGTTTAGAGCCGGAATTAAAGCAACTGAAACAAACAAAACAATACAAAGAATTAATGATTCAAAGAGTTGTTTCTTTGAAAGATTAAATAAAATTCATAAACACATAGCCAACCTCACTAAAAAAAAAAGAGGAAAGAAAAAATGCAAATTCAAGCAACAAGAAATGAAATGGATGAAGTTACTACAGATCTTGTGGAAATACAGAAGAATATCAGTAGCCATTATGAATATGTTTACTTTCACAGAATGGAAAGCACAGAAGAAATGGACAACTTCCTAGACAGGTACAAATTACTAAAAATGAATCAAGAACATATAAAAACTCTAAATAACCCAATATCAGCCAATGAAATTTAAAATGTAATTAAAAAACCTACCAACAAAGGAAAGCCCGGGTGCTGATGGATTCTCAGCTGAATTTTACAAGAAATTTAAAGAATATTTAATCCCAATACTCCTCAAACTCTTCAATGAAACTGAAAAGGAAACAATATTCCCAAAATCATTCCTGTAGGCAAATATTACTCTGATACCAATTCCAGAGGAAGACTCAACCAAAAAAGTGAATCACAGGCCAATCTCTCTCATGAACATCAATTCAAATACCCTCAATAAAATACTAGCAAATAGAATGCAACAAATGATCAGGAGCAGTATGTACCACACCCAGGTAAGGTTCATCCCAGGGATGTTTCAATACACACACATCTATAAATGTAATGGAAAGGATGTTTCAATACACATCTATAAATGCAATATAATTTATCAATAGAGCCAAAAACAAAAATCACATGATCCATGTTCTGAAATCCTCTTTGATCTCTTTCCTCAGAGTATTATAATTTTCACTGTATAGATCTTTTACTTGCTGTGTTAGATTAATTTCTAAGCATTTCATTTTGGGGGGATGCTATTGAGAAGGGTTATTTCTCTAATCTCTCTCCCAGTGAGTTTGTTACCTGTGTGGAGGAATGCTATTTATTACCTTTGTATCCTGCTATGCTACAAGATTTGTTTAGAAACTACGAACTTCTTCATAGAGTCTTCTCTTAGGATGAAAAAAAAGTATCATGACATCTGCAAATAATCAGAGTTTAACTTCCTCTTTACCTATTAAATTTACTGAATAGAAGTGGTGGTAGTGGACATCCTTGTCTTGTACCTGATTTTAGAGTAAAAACTTTCCATTTCCATTTAGGATGGTGTTGGCTGTTGGTTTATTATAGACGGGTTTTTTCAGATTGAGATATAGGCCTTCTATTCTAATTTTTTGTAGGACTTTGATCATAAGTGAGTGCTGTACTTTGTCAAAAGTTTTTTCTGCATCCATTGAGAGGATCATTAAAAATATCAGCCATCATAACTATACTAAAAAGTGGATTCATTTTGAGACCCCTTTGTATAAGTTTAACAGAAAGGCACTAGTCATGATGAATCTAAATCAGAAAGTGTGTCAGTCTTAGGAAAACATTGTAATTCCAATCTTCTGTGTAATTTTGCATTCAGAGAAAGCACAATGTCTTTCTGCTTTAATGCTTTGAAGTTTGATAATAAATATGAATGGGACTCGTTCATATTTTGCAAACCAAAGAGAATGTTTCAAAGTTTATGATTTTTCAAAATTATATCAAAAGCTAGCCAGAAGCAGCATGCAGATTTTAGTACGCATTGAAAGGAAATTTAGAGACAGAATTCCAACTTGAGGCACTGTTTAGACTTGCTGATCAAAAGTGAATACAAAGTAAAAAGCCACAAACTAAAAACAACTATCATATTAATAAAATTAATTAAAGGAAATTCAATAAAGTAAACATTTGTGAAGGGCTATCACCTCTTATGGTTGTTATTCAAATATTCTCCATACTATACACTTATATGTCAGGCTTTGAGAAGGTGATTGCATTATGAGACAAATACTGGTGTCTTGTAACAGATGGAGTCTGGTCAGAAGAGGAAGGTCACCAGGAGCATTATGTAAAATATTAAGGGTATATTGCTCTTCTTTACTCTATCCTGTTTCCTATCAGCCATGTGATAGGCAGATTTGCTCCTAAGACCCATTCCATTTACCTTCTGGCCTGGAACAAGTTGAGCATCCACTAAAGTCTGTACACTCTGAGGCACAATAAACCTTTCCTTCTTTGAAGTGTGAGTGTCAAATATTATGTATCAGACACAAGGAAAGTGACTGAGACACCAAAGAAAGGGAGTGTTGTCACCTTGTAGAGTGAAAGTTTCTATTTAACAATTTTACAAACCACTTTAGGAAGCACAGTTACATTAGTAAGCACATCTCTGGGTGTAACTGACTGGGGCAGTAGGTGTGATCTGAGGTTCTATATTTGCCCCTTTTTCTGGTGCTGTTCTCCTGCTCTGCTTCCTAGCCACTGTGGCCAAAGAAACTTTGCTCTGACAAAATCTTCTTCCTTACTGTTCCTGGCTTAGAGCAACCATAGACTGAATGTTATGAAATTGTTATCAAAAATGAACATCGCCTTCTTTAAGATTCTAGGGTGAGGTGAACTCTGAGTGGTCTGTGGGATACAAGAAAGCTGCAATCTGTGGGCTCAGTACTTTCAGACTGGGAAGCCTCCTGGGGACATTTAAAAACTCTGGGCAGCCTATGGGACTCTTAAGTAAATGAAAAGCCACTGAAATTATGCCATCCATGCTATCTGATCGAAGTGTAATAAAATTGGAAATTATTGACAAAGGAAATTACAAAAGCACTATAAAAACATGAAAATTAAGTAACAACTACCTAAACAACAATGGGTTACAAATGAAACTAAAGAAGAAAATTAAAAATATTTACAATCAAACAAAAATGCAAACATAACTTAAAAAACCTGTGGGATACAACTAAAGCTGTCTCAAGAAGAAAATCTATACTAGTAAATTTAGGAAAAACAGAACAAGCCCAAATACATGATCTTATTCTGCACCTCAGGCTCCTGGAAAAAGAAGAGTTAGTCAAGCCAAAAACCCAAAGAAGGCAGGAAATTATAAAGATTAGAGCAGAAATTAATGCATTACATATGAAGAAGATAAAACAAAGAATAAATTAATCAAAGACTTAGTTCCTTAAAAGAATAAATGAAATTGATAAATAGAAGCCAACATAATCAAGATGATGCAAAAATGAACATTGTAAGAAAAATATACACCAATGAGAAAGGAGGAGTCAATGCAAATGATATAAAAAGAATATAGGGAAAAAAAAAGAATATAGGAAATTTTCTGAACAAGAAGATTATGGAGCCACAGAGGAAAGAGACTGAAGTTCTATGGTGTGCCTGGGGAGAGTCACATGGAGAGAAAACTTTCTTTCAAGCTCTCACAGAGAGCAAACTGGTCAAGCATTGGCCGTGACTCATCCACATGGATGACACAGACAAAGGATCTACAGAATAACGTACAGGACTACAAGATAAACCTTGAGGGGACGTCACTGAACACATAAGAAACATAAAGTACATGTGTTGGTATATAAGTCTTGCTCCATCTAGGTCTTAACCATCCAGCAGAAAAGTATAAAAATGAAGTACACATCGTGGGGCCATAATATTAAGCTGCACTGTAAATGGCTATGGTCGACAACTTCTTTGAATAACTCACTATTGTTGTGGAATGCTGGACTGTGTTGGATTGTGTTGTTGAGTTCAAGCACCTAAGTTAGTTGAATGACAATGGAGTGCCCACCTTTGACAGATGTAGACAAAGGAAGGGGTATAGAAAGAAAAAATCATGATGTGTGTGTATAGACAGTACAGTTAGGATAGATAATGCTGTGCTTTTACATAATCCTATGAGAGGCAAGATATGCACTAATGGTGATTGGACAGGATATTATGTCGGCTTCTAGTAATATGGTCATCCACTAGGAAAATAATTATTGAATTTTTGATATAATTCAGGTATAAAAAATAAGATAAATACCCTCTTAATTTACTGATAAGAGACATCTGCTATAATAATGTCTGTAGGTATAATATCATGTATGCACCTTGTACGATACCTAAACAGTATGAAAACAGATTGCAATGTATTAATTTATCGAATCTGTCTTGTTAAGGTGTCTTAAAACTGTCTGATTGATATTTGTACTTCAATAAAATAAAAAACAAGTTAAAAAATAAAAATAGAAAGAATATAGGAAGAAGTCATAGAAGAAAACTTCCCAGATATGAGGAAACAATCTGATACTCAGGTAACCGAAGCATATACAACTCCAAATAACACCAACCTAATTAAAAACACACCAAGACATATAATAATAAAGATTCCAGAAATCCAGCACAAGAACAATATACTAAAAGCCACTAGAGAAAAGAAACAGATCACATTTAAAGGAAATCCCATTAGACTACAAGCAGATTTCTCTTCAAAAACCATGAAATCAAGAAAAATATAGAGCAAAGTACTTCAAGTCCCCCAAGAAAACAAATTCGAGCCCAGACTGCTATATCATGCAAAACTCTTTTCAAGATTGATGCAGAAGTCAAATACTTCAAATGACAAAAACAACTAAAAAAATTCATGATGACAAAGCCAACCCAACACAGACTACTAAAAGATATTCTGGAGAGGGAAAAAAATATCCATAACTCCATGAATGAGAATAGAAAGAATCCACTGAATAGGGAAAACAGTAAAACACAGGAGAAAAAAATGGATATACAAAACAGGTAAATGACATGTCAATCATAAATACATTTCAATTGTAACCATCAACATAAATGGACTCAAATCACAAATTAAAATAAAGAGACTGGCAGAATGGATTGGGAAGCAAAAATCCAACTTTATGCTGTATAAAATAAACATACTTAACTCATTAAAAAGTTCATAGGCTGAAAGTCAAAGGATGGAAAATGATACTATAAGCACTATCAACTCAGAAAAAACAGGGGTAGTAATCCTATTTGCAGACAGTGAGAACTTCAAACCAAAAATGATCAACAAACTAATGAAGGCACTACACACTTGTTAGGGGAAAGCTTCAAGTGGAAGAAGTAACAATCATAAATATATACACACCATTGTGGAGGTCAGTGTGGAGACTCCTCAAAAGAGTAGGACTAGAAATCCCATTCAAGCCGGCTATCCCCCATTGGGAATTTTCCCAAAGGAACTAAAAACATTGTATCATAGTGACATATGTGTACCTATGTTTATAGCAGCGCAATGTGTGATAGCAAAATCTTGGAAACAACCAAGATGTCCATCACATGAGGAATGGTTGAAAAGATGTGGTATTTCTATATAATGGAGTATTACTCAGCTATTAAGAATGAAAAGCTTGAAGCATTTATACTGAAGTGGATGCCACTTGAACATATACTCATAAGTGAAATAAACCAGACACACATGTGTAAATATCATATAGTTGCCCTAGTATAATAAGTGAAAAGCAGAAATACAAATGGAAACATACAACAACTAAAAACAGTTGAGTCAGATAAGGCAAAGAGAATGGCATATGTTGTAGGATACTAATCAGGTTTTCTACTGGATGGTTAACCACCTAAGTTTACAGATCAAAATTGGAGAAATAGAAGAGCCACAAGGCCAGCCAACATTTTGGCCCTAGCCTTTCTAGGTCAGCGAAGACTCAGGACATAAGAAACCTGTCCTGCAACATCATGAAACTCAGTTGTGTCCCAAATTTTCTGATGAAGGACATTATGGAGCCACAGAGGAAAGAGATTGATGATCTATGGTGTGCCTGGGGAGAGTCACATGGAGAGAAAACTTTCTCTCAGGCTCTCACAGAGAGCAAACTGGTCAAGCATTGGCCATGACTCATCCACATGGATGACACAGACAAAAGATCTACAGAATAATGTACAGGACTACAAGATAAACCCTGAGGGGACTTCACTGACCTCATAAGAAACAAAAGCTACATGTGTTGGTATATAATTCTTGCTCTATCTAGGTCTTAACCATCCAGCAGAAACGTATAAAAATGAAGTACACACCTCGGGACCATAATAATAAGTTGAGCTGTAAAATGCCTATCGTTGAACACTTCTTCAGATAACTGACTATTGTTGTGGAATGCTGGACTGTGTTGGATTGTGTTGTTGAGCTCAGGCACCTGAAGTAGTTGAATGACAATGGAGTGCCCATCTCTGACAGGTGTAGACAAAGGAAGGGGTATAGAAAGGAAGAATCATGATGTGTGTGTATGGACAGTACAGTTGGGATAGATAATGCTGTGCTTCTACATAATTCTACGAGAGGCAAGATTTGCACTAGTAGTGGTTGGACAGGTTATTATGTCAGCTTCTAGTACTATGGACAACCACTAAGAAAATAACAAGGTAGAAATTATTAATTATTGAATCTTTGATGTAATTCAGGTATAAAAAATAAGATACGCAAACAGCTACACTCTATTTGCTGATAAGAGACATATGGTATAATAATGTCTGTAAGTATAATATCATGTATGCACCTTCTATGATACCAAAGCATTATGAAAACAGTTGGTAATGTATTAAATCCATCTTGTCAAGGTATCTTAAAACTGTCTCATTGATATTTGTACTTCAATAAAACAAAAATTTAAAAAATAAAAAAATAAAAAATAAAAATAAATAAATAATAAATAATATATATATATATATCAAGCACAAAAGCATCCAAATGTATAAGACAAATTGTAATGGACATGAAAAATCTAATATTCAATATCACAATTTTAACAGGAGACCTTAACATTCCCTTATCACTAAAAGGTAGGTCAAGCAGGCAGAAATTTTTTTTAATAATTATATTGAGAAACAAATAATAATGAGATAGTATCAAAATGGATTAGCAAGACACTTTCAAAGATAAATACATTGCATATTGTTATCTTAGTGGTTATTAATTATGCAAGATGCAGACGTGATATCCTGTCCACAAACACTATTAGAACAAAAATTTTGTTCACTGAATTAAGAGAATGTAGCTGTATATCTATCTTCACTATGTTGAATATACAGATATGAAATAGTCATTAATTTGTATTGCCTTTTGTGTTCAGTTTTGTCAGAGAAGTCCATTGTCATTTAAACATTGTAGGTGCATGAATCAGCAAAACATTTCAATATAGTTCAGTAGTTCTTAATACTAGTGTAGGACTGACAATGTCAGAGGTTGTTAAATTGAACCTTTTACAACTCAGCCCAATACGGTTTTACTTTTCTACACCTCATTTTTTTTATTTTTCCGCTGTGTAATTAAGACCAAGATAAAGCAAGACCTATAAAACAATAAATGTAAATTTTGTATCTCACAAGCACAGTCAAGTCCCCTCAGGATTTATCCTGAAACTCTATACTGCACTTTGTAGATCCATTGTAATTGTCAGCCGAGTTGATGAGTTACAGCCATTGCTTGACAAGCTTGCTCTTCATGAAAGCCTGAGAGAATGTTTTCTCTCCAGGTTACTTACCTTAGGCACACTCTACATCATCACTCACATTCCCCTATGGCCCCAAAATCCCCTTCACCAGAAAATTTGAGACACAACTGAGTTATATGATGTTACCTAGTACAGCTTCTCCTATGTCCTGTGTCTTCATCGACTTTGAAAAGCTAGGGCAAAAATGTTGGCTGCTCTTGCAGCCCTTCTTTTTTTTTTTATTTTGTTTTATTGAAGTACAAATATCAATGAGACAGTTTTAAGATACCTTGACAAGATGGATTTGATAAATTAATACACTGCAAACTGTTTTTATAATGCTTTGGTATCATAGAAGGTGCGTACATGATATTATACTTACAGACATTATTATAGCATATGTCTCAACGGTAAATTAAGAGAGTGTAGCTGTTTGCGTATCTTATTGTTTAATACCTGAATTACATCAAAGATTCAATAGTTAATAATTTCTACCTTGTTATTTTCCTAGTAGTTGTCCATAGAACTAGAAGCGGATGAACACATAAATTTGGAAAGAACTTTATCTAATAAGAACTCAGATAAAGGTCTGCTCTGTAGAATTTTAAGGAACTAAAAAACATTAGGGGCCAAAAATTTAAAGGTCCAATCCAGCAATAGGCATATGAGATGAACACACACTTTTCAGAGGAAGACATTCTAGAAGCTAATAAATACATTGAAAAATTCTCCACATTACTAGCCATCCATGAAATGCAAAATAAAACAACACTGATATACCATCTCACTCCAGAAAGAATGGCTATCATAAGGAAATCAACCAACAACAAATGTTGGAGAGCCTGTGGGGAAAAAACGAACACTCCTCCACTACTAGCGGGAATATAGACTAGTGCAAACATTATGGAAATTAGTGTGGAGATTCATCAAAACCTAGAATGGAAATCCCATTCAATCCACCTAACCCCCTTCTGGAAATTTTCTTAAAAGAACTGAAAACATCATATCATAGTGTTATATGTGCATCTAAGTTTATAGCAGCACAATTTGTGATAGCAAATCTTGGAAACAACCAAAATGCCCATCACCTGAGTGATGGATGAAAAAATGTGATGTTTTTATACAATGGCATATTACTCACCTATAAATAAAAATAAACTTGAAGCCTTCATAGCTAAGTGGATAAGTGAAATAAACCAGACCCCTATGTATGAATATCATATTGTCTCACTCATGTAAGAACTCAGAAGAAGAAATAAAAATTGAAAGGTGTAGCACAGTGAAATGGAAAGCAAATACTTAAGGATTAAACAGTGAAGAGACAGAAAGAAGAAAAGTTAGGAAAGATGACAGGTGCAAAATCATATATTCTTGTAAACAAGATGGTTAAGGCAATGATCCTAAGAATCTCCATCAGATTTTTGAAAATAGCAGTTAATGGATAGAATTTTCACCCTAACTATATATGCTGCTATCTGTGAACTAAGCAACTAAACTAAGATAGCAATGTGTAATACTAAAACCATGCTTGAAATACCTGTCATTTTGGTCTTCTTTTCCTTTCTTTCATTTTTGTCTTCTAAATGTGTATTCCTTCTAACATCATATCAATTATTGCTATATTCTCTTTAATGTAAATGTCTACAAAAAATTAAAAGAAAACAAGAGACAAGAAAAAAAATGTTACAGGATTATCCTGCTATAATGTTGTATATGGTTTGATTTCTAAATTTCTTTGTAAAAATATGTTATTTTTTTGCACGTTCTACAGGTATTTAAATTTTAGAATGTCCATGGTTGTTGGAAAATAGGTCTGTGCCATGCCTAAGACATTTGATATTCAGACAGATAATGATGTTAAGCCCAACTGTCTTAATTACAAGATAAAAATACCATTAAGTTCTTCTTCTAGATATTTAATGACTAAAGTTTGCAGACCAATAATGAACCGAAATGAGTAATATAAGTAAGTCAAAAGAGAATTACAAAAATTACATTTCAAAATATAATATACTTGTCTTTCTACTACTATCTCTCTAGTAAGGAACTCTTTTCTCACACAGAGATTTGCATGGCAGAAGAGCTCTAGTTCTATAACCAAGCTATCTGGCTATGTGTATCAGCTCCCTTTCTGAATGCTCTATGACTTTAGACAAAATATTTCACTTCTCTGCTTCCACATTTATAAAATGGTGATGGTCCCCTCCTCTGTTACACAACAGTACTGCAGAGAATAATAGAACGATCCTTGTGAAGCCCTTGGCAGAATACGATCACTTTTGGTCAGTGTTTCTGCCCTGGGATCCTGAGCATTGCTGTGTCTCCATCCATTAACCCCAGCCTTAATGTGCTCATGACTCTCTGCTGCTGAGTTTGATTTGAGAGCCAGAAGATATAAATATCTCCAATAATTTCTAGCTAATTTTAGATTATTTTCTTGGATGATAAGGTAAGTCCTACACATAGAAATGCTCAAAGTGTTTTGCTTCTTAGAGACTTCATTTCTGAGTCCAGTGGGCACTATATCACTACAAGGATTTTGAAGCCAAAGGAGCCCACTCTGAGATATCCTCTGTTTTTTTTTTTTTTTTTTCCTGACTTGTATACCATTACTGTGTTAGATTTTTAAATTTTTGTTTGTTTTAGATCAGAAAATTAACATAAATGTCTCTGGGCTTAGGAGACAAAGGCAAGAGAGTTATGTCTATATCTAGGCAGAAATTATAAAACAAAACAATGCCCTACTACTAGTCACACAATTACTGTCAACTTCTTGCTAGCATTCCCACCCAAGAGCTTGTATCACAAAATCCTCCAGAATTTAGGGGTGATTGTGTCTGGAAATGAAGTATATATGAAAAGGAAAAATCAGGTACCAAAACTGAAAACAGACACATACAAGTAAACTGTGAACCATGTTTCATTAGCGTTCTAAAAGTTATCAGTGTAGCTTAAAGGTGAGGCCCTGGCTTCAATTCTTAGTACTGCAAAGAAAAAGCAATTCATGTGACAGAAATATATGTATAAGGGAAGTAAGATAGCATATAAGAGATTAGATATCAATAAAAACAGATAGAAAAAATGTAGCATGATACATGAGTGTAAGAAAGTAATATACAATAAATTTCTAAAGAGATGGTATGACCAAGTATTATGGGAGTTCAGAAGAGAGTAACAACAAAATTGAATCATCTCAAGTGGCTTCACACAAGAGGTGACATTTAGAGGATTTGGGTAAGCAAGAGAATAATTGTATGTCCAGAGGTTCAAATGGAACTTCTCCCTGGCCCCACACAATGTCTTGGCTCATTGTCCTAAAACAGCCTCTGATGGCTTCATTCTATACGTTTTTCAAGAAGATTCATGCTACATTCTACTTTTAAGATGAAGCTCAGAGTCGTTAAATGGACATTTAGCAGCTTTAATCTGTTATTCCAAGCTTATGTTAAACTAATATCCTTCCAGAAAATTCTGTCCTATTCAAACAAGAAGAGATCCACTACAGGTGCTTGAAATCAGTGTGTTCAAAGAAAAGTGCTTGTGTAGGTCCCAGTGATGATAAACAGAGCCTGAGTGCCCAAAATGTCACACAAAACATTACTTATAACAAAGTGCCAACAGTGCAACTAAGGGCCTGTGAAATAGCTCAGCTGATTGAGCACCTGCTTAGGCAAGCACAGGGACCCAGTTCAATCCCCCTCACCACATACCACGCTGGCCCCGCCCAGGGGCACACTGAGCTGGTAACTGATACCAAGAATAGTGGCGCAGGTCTGTAATCCCAATGCTGGGGAAGCTGAAAACAGGATGACTACAAGTCCGAGCTGCTCTTGAATATGCTTGGGGACCATCAAAGTAGTGAAACCCTGTACAAATTTTCTTTTAAAAATTGCAACAAAACCTAAAAACTTGAATACTGAGGTTTTAGTTTAGAAAAACCAACTGTTATCTGATGCTCTGCTTCTGGGGACACTTGACTCATATGAAGACAGGGCTTTAGAGCGAAAAAAAAAAAAAACCTTTTGAGGGTTTTCAGTCCATAAAGATAAATAAAGCTTCAAGAAAATTTTCAACCAACAAATTTCTATTAATTAAATTTTAACAGCTTAAATGAAATTTATTTTACCAGATTATCAGCATGTATTTGTAAGCTCTGATTTGAAATCAAGAAACTTCCGGTGAAGACACAGGTAAGTTTAAGAGAACTAAATTACTGTATCTCTTCCAGGCAGAATTCTGATACAGTTTGTTGTCATGAAAACATCACCTTATTTTACCTAAATTAGTTAATGGAATCTGTAAATTACAAAATACAAAAAATGTCTAGATATAAAATCTTTCTTCAGGGATGGGGAGATAGCTCAGCAGTCTAAGCACTTGCCTTGCAAGCACAAGGACCCAAATTCAATCCCAGGTACCACACGGAGTGCTGGACGCCCAGTGTGGTGCTGCATTCCTGTAATCCCAGCCCTGGGAAGGTTGAGACAGAAGGATCACTATTTGTCTGAGCTGCATACTGAGACCCTGTGCCAAATCAATTAATTAATTAATAAACTTTCTTCAAAAGATATGGTGAATCTTTTATAAATAAATATCACAATAGTGCTGTGAAACTCGAAGTCCAATTTTCACTCGTAGTTCCTATAGCCATAGAGAACACTGTTAATTTAAACTCAGCAATGCGTGCTATACAAATACCACTCAACACCTGAAATAAAGCAATTATCTATATTGATTACTTGAACTAACATTTTCACATGGATTGCTAATTAATCTGCATCCTGAGTAATTTTCCTAAATGCCTATCAGATGCAGACAGATTGTACATTCTGACATCGCAATTCCAACTCAGGCTATTTTTCACCCACTTTCTGCGTCATTCAATTTCCAGCATAATTCATCAAGACCAATGGAACAAAAATGAAACTGCTCTACTTCCATCGTGGCATTTGTTCCTCAGTTTCATTTTAATGACTGTGCGCCTTTCTTTCACGGCTGCCAAAGAACTCAACTCAAGTTGAGTAGCATAAGATATTCTGAAGCTGAGAGGAGTAGTAGACGTATTAAGATTGCATTGTCAAGTATTATAATGTATGTTCTTCATTTTTCTCAGCCTTGACACTCAAAATAAAAGGCCTCTTGTATCCATGCTCCAAGAGTGCATTAAAAGAGCAATGAAGGTGCTCAGGGAACATCAAATAAAGGAGCATTTCCTTGTATCAGTCAGCTGTAAACTCCAGGTTTAAAAAGGGTCATAGACTTGTATGTCACTGTTGGGATAATTCCATATTTCAGTCATTAAAATGAAACAGAGGAACAAATACCATGATAGAAGTAGAGCAGTTTAATTTTTGTTCCATTGGTCTTGATGAATTATGCTTAAATAAAATTCTTCTATTAATATTTCCAAGGAAATTAATATTTTATAGATTTTAAGGATTTTATTAATTGCAGTGCAATACTTTTCCCATAGGAAAATAGGTACAAAAATATGTTGATTACTTGGTTTTTACAAAAGGTCATGATGTAGTATTACAATGTTTAATGACCTGAGTTTGTTTTTATTTATCCTACAAATACTGAAGCTATCCCATGGTTGCAGCTTCTCACCGCATCTTCTAGAAGATTCGAAGAAGTGAAGGTATATCCCCTACCCTAGAAGACATTGTAATCTTGGTAACTAGAAAATATGCATATCTACAAACTAATGAACAGTTTAACAAAGCATTAGTTAAAAATAGAGTGATTCAAAGAGGAATAGAAACAGTGAGGGGGTGGTGTACACCTGTAATCTCAACACTGGAGAGGCTGTGGCAGGAGGATCACCGTGAGTTCCAAACTGAATTCAAAGTGAGCTTCAAAGTGAACTTAAGGCCAGCCTGAAATGCATAGTGATATCTTGATTGAAAAGACAAATAGTTATAGAAACAAAGAGACAAATATAAGGAAGTAGTGAGAAAATATCCCCCATGTTGGCTGTGGAAATTAAGCAGAAAAAGAAAATAGAAAAAAAAAATACATATGCTGGGTCAGCCAAATAGCTCAGTGGATTAAAGCACCTGCAAAGAGGTGCAGGGACCTGGGGTTTGATACCTGGGCCTGCCGTGCCAGCCTCACCCCTATGGCACACTGAGAAGGCAATCAAGACTGGGTGTGGTGGCACATACCTGTAATCCAGCTCTTGGGAGGCTGTAAACAGGTGGATCACTATGATCAACCACGAGGTCAACAGCAGAGGCTCCATCAGGCCAAGTAGAACACTGAAGGGTTTGAAGCAGGGAATTTACTGGTGTGGTCCATGTTTTAGAAAAACTACTCTGAAGCATAAATAAAACTAAGAAATTTAAAGTGTTATTTAGAACTTATTTGTCTACCCTAATGTCCCCTAACTACATTGGTAAACTTTTATTTTCAAAGTTATGGTCTTTATTTCAAATGGTTCTTATGCAATGTCTTGTAGAGAAAAGGATCTGAAAGAATAGAATTGACATCACTTCAATGAAACTCTTTTTTCCATCTCTGTAACATAATACTTCTCAAATCTCCCACTGCTAGATACACTCATGCCTTCTCAATTATTCATTTCTCATTATGTAAAGAAAATTAAGCAAAATGATTCTGACTGAAGAAGAAAAAAAGTAAAATTTAGAGTCAAGAATAAATTACCGTAAGTAGTGAGTGCTATAGGTTTAAAGAGCCATTTAGAAAATGATCTCATCATAAGGCAAAAGAAATTTGCATGCACAAAATTTTAAAGCTTCACCTATTCAGTGTAGGATTGTTCTTTCACTCCTAAATATCCTCAAATTGTTTCTATCTCTAAGATATTTTCATGTAGAAAAAAGGTGGAATAATTTTTAATATATTACATTGAATTATTTTTTCTTACTTTATAAACAGGCTATGTTCTTTCCAATACCCCCATGGGAATCAAAGGTGTTCTTTTGTCAACTTACAGATTTCAGAAAAGCTATTGCTTTTACTAAAAATTCACTTTCAAAAATAATATTAAGTTTAGTAGAAAATTTCTATTCTGTTATATAGTTGAGAAATGTCAACAAAAAAATTCGTAGAATGTAATAAAATTAATGTGTAGACACATTGCACATTTCTAATCTACTCTTCGAATATGATCCAGGAAACAAGCTTCCTATTTTATAAAACCTTTCTTATGTACAGTGTCTATATGCATAAACAAAAATAAAATATACAACATATATACAATTTTGGACATACTAATGTTTAAACATTGACAGAATTATTATCTCAACCCCTTTATAAAATAGCTTGATGTTTATAAAATTCTCAACTATTCAAACTCTTTCCTATTAAGTCTCTAGAATTCCTGTTTGATATCAGTACTACATAATAGAGAATTAGATCTGATGACTTAAAGTAGTAGTGAGTTGTACTTGTTTAAACTAATACTCTACAGAAGAGTGTTATACCATCTATACTGAAAAAGAAGTGGTTTTTGATCAAAAATGCTGATTCCTGCAAGACAAAATTAAATTTCCCTGAACTGAAAGAAACTTCTAAAAGTCATTAAAAGAGCACCATTCACCAAATTTTAAAAAATCACATGGTGCTCCTTTACTGAGTATGTTTTGCTAAGGTGTATAACTTTTTCTTTTTAACGTATTTCTTTAAAACAAAAACTCCTTTCCTTGTAGGAAAATCATCAATGATTTTTAAATAATAGGAATAGGAAGTCAAGGTACATTACAGTTCAAGCTGCATTGTACCACAGTGAGAGATGTTTATTTCTAGATCTTCACAGAGACTTGTGCAGTTATATTGGGTCAACAGAGTCAATGTAAATACACAGTGTGAATAACTGGGTAGAAGCACATGCTGTATCATTGTTTCATTTTCAGAGTCATTCATACATTTTTGCTCAACTTATTTCAAATAATGGTGTCTACTTCCTACCTTGGCTATATATAAAACCTTAAAAAGAGGCAATAGCTCATGTGGACTTCTCTAGCAAATTTTTCTCCTTCTGATAAATGGATTTAAAGATATTTCTTTCACATTTAATACCAGTACAAGTTATCATTCTTTTCTTAAAGATTTTATTTGTATCTGATGGAAGTCTTAAAATGAACCTAGTGTCATTCTTCTTGCACGATAATTAGCTTGTTGTATGAAGTATATGAAGGGATAGCAAAATAAAGTTATTAATTTTAACTAGATCCAAATATGGCTAATATTTTACATATATATTAAAATCACTAAAATTATTTTGTGAACTCAGGAAAATATACATTTATAGCTCATCAAACAAAATTGCTCTAAAGAATAAAAATGAGGTTGTTATTTCCATTTATTAATATATTTGTAAATATATCCAGTGGATTTTCTAACTAATCTAATAATTTTATGTAATGCCATACATGTATTTTCTTTAATTAAATAGAAAAAATAAATAGGACTTCCTGCATCACATTTTTACCCATTAAATGTAAAATAATATTTAAGTTTTAGCTGTATCTTGTATGCAAGACATAGAACAGAGAACAAAAATAAGGCCTAAAGTTATAACAAAATGTCAAAAGAGCTTTTTAATTGAAAAAAATTACATAAAGTCTTATATTATTTCTAGCAATTAAAATACCTTTGACCTAGATACATATATTATCATTATCAAAGGAATAATATAAATCTGAATTTGGAAAAGAAAAAATTCTAAGATCTTCTTTGAGCTATACAAAATTATAACACTATAAAGCTTATCCCACTATTGTACAAGGTGATCTCTGAAATTACAAGGCAGTGAATTCAGAACTATAAAAAGGAAATATTACTTCATAACCTTTAGTTAACCTGTAGCTACAGTTCCACAGGAGGTCATAAAATCAAATTCTGTGGTTGGATTTAAAAGCTGGATAATTTTATAGCCACTCATAACATCAGAGTTCAAACTCATTTCTTTCAGAAGCTACAAAAGAATTCTTTGCTCATACATATGAACGTACAAAAAGAAGGAAGAAGCTAATGGTATAAGCTGTTGTCTTAAAGGTTAAATATTGGTTGCTAGTAGTTAAGTGACACTTTAGTGTCATTGCTAATATGCAGAGAGTATTGAAGCAGAACAGAGACAGCATGAAGCAACCTTTGTAAGTCAGGACTTAAAATTCCCTATGGAATCTTCCCATTGGTTTTCAGACCCAAATATACAATAAGCCTACATCTGACATAAAATGAGCATCAGATGGGTGCTAGAATTTGTATAACCTAGTTATTTCACTTTATGGATCTTTCATTTCCAAAATTAAGCTTCACATTTCCAGAATGCCTTTTCTTCTTCCCTTCATGATGCGTTAGCTTAGAATCATCCCATTACCATTTGCTTAAAATATACAAAATAGCAATGTCCTCCTAAGTAAACTTTCAATTGCTTTTAAACATGTACTTTCCATTCATCTTTAAACATTTTTAAAGGTCATTTCCTCTGGCACTGGGTTGCCATTTCCTGCTCCTCCTGCTTCAAGGATCTATTTTAATTCCATTTTCTTCATAAGTTCATCCATATTTTTCAGATGAAAATAGTACCTCAACTACCCTCCCCACCCACCGTATCCACCCAAAATATTGGACCTGTATTTCTGGTATTTATGCATTTCTTTCCTATTCTATATATGAATATATTTGGGTTACTCTTTGCTTCTCTTTTGCTATGTAAAAATGAAACATCTTGCAAGCAAAAGCTGTACCAGTTATACCTTGTATGTTTTACAGCACCTCATTCAATGTTTCCAGTGTACTGTGTTTACATTTATAACACAGTGGAAGAAAGGATTAATGTGGTTTGATGTCTATATGGGTGTGCGCTTCTTTTGACAGTAATGTATGATAAGAATTATTTTTTGGCATACCTCTTACTAATAACATTAAATAATTCTCACACATGTCAGCTGATCCTGGTTTTCTTGTTTATTTGCTTTTGAGTTTTCAGTCCTTCAAAATAATAAAAAGAAAATTAATTTATATGAAAATACCATTCATAGATACAGGATGCAAATGAAAAACATGCAGTCATGCAGTAAAAACTGATAAAAAAAAAAAAACTGAGACTGTCCTTATCTTAAAGTGTTTTATGGTTGTTTCCGGGCAGAGTTGAAAATATCATTTTGTTAACCTGCTTCTTCCATCTAGTGGCAAAAAGCAGTAAGAAACAAAGTCCTAAAAAAATCACCATGATCATAAAGTTACCATTTCAGAAAACATTGGTGGTGATAGCTCAACATCTATTGCTAAATTCAAAGTATATTCTAATTATTTTTTAAAATTAGCAAATTGGCAATATTCTTCTGGGAAAACTCTCAAAGCTACTTTAAATCATATATGTATGTATATATTCTCACAAAGATTTCATTTACCTATATGTCACTGTGTATCAGCTCTCCACACTAAATTGGGATGGATCTATGTAAGAATACACAGTTACATATCTGGGATAAGTGGTTGGATAACTATTTCGAATTCTATTCAGCTATGAGCAAATATATGGTTATTAAAAGTTTTTTAGGTACAACTCAGAAGCAGTGAAATTGAACTTTCCCACTGTAATTGCCAGTTAGAATACTTTTACAATAAGAGGCAGCGAAATACTTTATGACCTAAGATATGGGGTCAATTGGAGGGGCAAAAAGAGATGAAGATTAAAGAAGATAGAATCAGCACTCTGCACTGTTAGAGCTGCTGAAGACATTAGTGAAGATCATATGCAATGCACGCCATAATTGTGCATTCTCAGAGGCCACCAGCTTATCTCTAATAAATGAGATTTGACTGCCCTTCTAATAATTTCTGTTTGCCTCACTGCAAATGTAATTAATGTTTTAGAAGTCAAATGTGGGTTACATGGAAATGGGAAAATAAAATGATTCTCTGGGACTACAAGCTTTTTCCTTTTCCCAATTTGGGTGCATCAGTTAATAATGTGTAATGGTCATAAATTAAGAGTGTCAAAGTTTTCAAATATGTTAAGACTGTAGAGATAAACATATTCATTAATATAATGATTATTTCAAATTAAGTATTTGTTTTTGGGGTTTTTTTGGCAAAACCGAGGATTGAACTCAGACCCTTGAACTTGCCAGTGAAGCACCTATTCTACTAAGCCATCTCACTCCCCCTCAAATATAATGTTTGAATTAAAAGAATCTATGCATTTGTTTCTTAGTTTTTAGAAGAGAAAAACTAACACCCTCAATCCCCAAAGCAAATTTGATGGGTAGGATTGCCTTTTGGTCTCTCTCTTCTCCCTCGAATAGGAACAGACTAAAGTTTTTATTTTCTTCTATGTATGGGTCTTTGGTGGTAGAAATGGAGCGACAAGGGAAGTGGGCCAGTGATATAAAGAAGGTAAGCAAAGAAAATGAGATGCCTGGGCAGCTCCATCTGAGAAAACAGAGGAGAGAGAGTTGGCTCCCTGTTCTCCCATGTTTAGGAGGCCAGTCTCACTGGATAGTGCCAAAGAAAAGAAGCCAACTATCTCAAACACTGTAGAGCAACTGCTACTGTATAAATGCCCAAAGAACCAACAGACTTCAAAACCTCATCCATTTGTCACCACATACCATGAGCAAGAGGCAGAACAGGAATAGAATCTGGTGGCTCCAAAGAATTGCTAACACCTGTGGCAAAACCTGACCTGGTGCTTGTTATCTCATTTCCTTTGGAATCACAGATTCCCACGTTACAGGTGCTTACAATGTGTGAGTCCCTCGCATGTGTTATGATGTGTTTGGTATGTTTTTCCCAACAAAGGAAGTGATATTCCAGCAACCCGTCTACATCATCACTGACATTAATGTTTCATTCATTACTTTTAAGGACAAAACACAAAGGAAGATATTGAAAGGGAAATGATATTCAGTAGTAGTCACGCTGCAGTGCCATTTCCTTTGTTGGGGTCTAGGCTGTCATGATCTATTCTATGATCTTAGACAAGTTATATAAGTTGAGTCTCAGTTTCCTCATCTATAAAAGGGGGAAATGATAATACAGTCCATATAAGATTGTTATAGATTAATTAAATGAGTAAATGTTTATAAAATACTTGGCAAATAAATGCTAAAGAAACATGGAATGTCATTGTTTACTGGGTTCATAATACATTCCAAGTTCTTTTGCAGTAAATTATATTTAATGTAACATCAAATCTAATATTTACTTCATATATGTTTATAAAATAAATTTAAGAGAGCTCTTTGTTGCAAATACTTCCACATCATAGCTTACCTTTGTAAACAAGCTTGGTATTTTTTATAAGTTTTAAGCTGCCTTCAAGTTTAGGCAGCAATGAACAGTAACAATTAATATTAATATATGTCTGGGTTTTCTTTTTAATTTCTTAGACATCTTAGCTGAAAAGGTCAAGGTTGGTCCAAGGAATCTTAAAGAACATAATTTAAAATACAAAAAGCATATAGGCAAATAAAACAAAACATCTCTCATTAAAAATAATATCTGAAAAATCAAAGCTATTACACTTTTCTAAAGTGTGTCGGTGGACGTATGGTATTATATTGTGAGCCCTGAGAAGGAAAAGACAAAATTCATCCCAAAGTACTTGTTTTTTTTTTTTTTTTTTTTTTTTTTGTCTTCATGAAAGGCTTGAAGGTGAAAATGAGATTGGAATATGATTTAAACTTTTATATTTAAACCCTGATTTAAAACAGGGTTATATTTTGATATTTTCATAGAATACATGCAATATTAACTGCCTATTTGCTAAAAGAATAATGATCCTTTCTAATTAAGAAGAAAGAAAAAGAAGCTAGCAACATTCTCATAGAGTGCTTGAGTGGTGACGCCCCTCCCTCTTGTTCACTCTTCTGAAGCCAACTTACAATTAATTGGTGGCATTTCACATGCAAAAGAGTTTTGAAGTACTCTCAAGACAACAATACAGGAGTTTAGAATATTTTAGATACCTTACATAAAAGATTTTACATTGCATGCTAAATACTTGCTTTTTCTTTCTACACATAGTGAGAAATAAAATCAAGAGAAATAGACCTACTCTAGTTTTGTAAAATTAGTGCATCTTACATAGAATTCTTTCTGCAGACTATCAAGCTTCTGTATTTTTCCCACCATGAAAGACAAAATTTTGTGCTGAATACTCTTTGACATTTCTAAATTCTTCTGTTAACTATGCACTAGCAAAAGGGCCTCTGGCATCGAGTTTTCTTTCCCATCTTTTGAAATGAAAGTTCTTTTAGAAACTCTCACAAGTACTCCTGAAAAACATTACTCCAATTCAACAACCATTTAAAAGCAACCCTTTCACAATAGAACAATGTTTATCTAATGATTGGAAGTATTTACCTTTATAACCAATGTTTAATTACTCTCTAATGCCTAATAATACATTTACTGAGCTGATTTTACTATGAGCAAATAGTGAAAAAGGAAAAACAAGCAGAATTTTCATGAGAAAAGAAATATAACCCTTCTTAACAAACAGTCACTTTCCCCCCAGATGAACAAATGATCAAAAACTGAGTCAAATACTTCTTGGCAAAAGAGTAGCCCTCAGGACCTTCACAGCATGCTGCATTCGGCTTTAGCATCAAGACTGCCTTCATTTATAAATGCTTGAAACAAAAACATATTTTCTGTTTTATTTATGCTTCAATATCTTTTCTCAAGGTGAGGCTATTGAGTTTCATTGCTTAATAGGAAGCATATGATTAATGTAGTATTTACTGTTCTTGGTTGTGCTCATCTTTTGATAATGACAATAAATCTGTGTGACAAATGAATGGTCAAATGAGGTGGCAGAACCAGTATCACAAGGGCCTACCTCTGAGAAGACCATTTATTGTCAGTAGAAACAATATTTGCTTCTTTTAAGGTTCTTTGTTCTTTAAAAGTCATGAGAACATTATCTTTTTCATATTTGCACAAGTTTAAAGAAATATTTTCAGCAATTCCTCCAGTCAGCCTCTAGTCTCTAACATGACATTTTATATATTTCACATTCAAATTGGAAATAGATTTTCATTAATTAAATTACTTTTATTTCTCCATAATTATTTCTAGGGCCACTTAATTTCAAAAATACTCAGCTTATAGCATAATGAGACAAAGGCAATTTAGGCACAAATCCTATCGCCAAGGAGCTTATAATTTTACTGGGGAAATACCTGAGTCATTTAGATACAGAGCAAAACTGTAAGCTATATGAAGAAAGACATGCATAAGAAGTTTATGGAATTCTTGGGAAGAGACTATTCTGATAAAGGAACCTTCAAGACAACACAATGTAAGCATGTTCTATGAAAAATACTTTCATTAATTAATTTACTTGTTTTTGAACCAGTGATTTCATCAGGATCCTAATTTACAATTAGGAGAAAACTGGAGTGGGTGGTAATTTCTCTTTTTACTAATCAGAACAGAGCCAGGTTATATGTATAATTCTGAATTTACTGTCTTGTGTGTGGTAGAGCTGAAGGTAAATTTCTAGGAAGCCAAAATCCAACCAATACTTCCACATGTGTGTGTACGTACATGTGCGTGTGCGTATGCATGTGTGTGCTTGCATGTGTGCGTGTGTGTGTGTGCGCGTGTGTGTGTGTAAAGAAAAAGATAAGACTCAGAATCATTTAAATGCCTGTTTGCTGAATGAGGGAATGTTTGGAGGGTTTTCTGCGTGAAAACTATGGACAGAAGTTTATGGAATTATAGGATTTTGTATGAAGTTTTGGTCATACCCCACTCTTGTGGAAATCCTCAAAAGGTGAGAAAGCTTTTGACTGGAAATTCAAGGAGGTCGTCTAGGCTTGGACAGAAAGCAGTGGCGTCTTGAGCTGGGCGAGGCATCTGTGTTTGCACTACCGGGTTTCAGAGGTAACTACGGTAAAGGGAGGAAAAGAGGACACTTTCAGAAGTAACCTAGACTAACAAGATCCCTAAAACTTTCAAATCATTCTAAGTAGGGTAAGAAGGCATATTACAAGGAAAATTTTTAGAAGATATGAATATAGTATATTTAATATGAATTTACATAAGGCAGAAGTCACATGTATAATGCTTAAAGAAAAAGTTAACTAGAAATGCCATGCCAATGAAATTATCCTTTAAAAATTAAAGTAACTTTTCGGACAAGAAATGGATTGCTGGAAAAGTTCCCAATAGCAATGTATTATATTAAATATTAAAGGAAGTTATTGAGGTAGAAGAAAATGATAGCCCATGAAAAAACCATGAATCTCAGCAGAATGAAAAATAACAGGAATGGTAAATACGTGGCACATGTAAAAGTAATTTTTTCATTTTTAAGTTTTTATAAAATATAAGTGACTATATTCATCAAAAATTAAAAAATATGTAAGTGTAAGAGGAAACATGTTCTCAAAATATGAGGTAGTATGAATTCAAAGGGTAAAAGTTATAAATCATCTACCCTTTGAAGGCCACATGTAATAAAATGAAAAGGCAAACCAGTCATAAAGTAGAAAATATGTATAGAACACCTATTTGTCCAACCCATGCATTCTGAATATTTATGGAGAAAAAAAACACAACTCAATTATAAACAGACAAACAAAAAATAACCAAAATATGACATTTCAAAAGGAAAATATGTCAATGTCCAATAAGTACCTAGAGAGATACTCAGAATCACTGGTCAGCTAAGAATAGCATAATAAGATCTCTTTGAGAAATCAGTACACTCTTACCTGAGGCCCAGAATTTAAAGACTGACATACCAAAGTTGGTGAGAACACAGATCATACTCTTTATGTACTATTGGTATTACAAAATACGGTTAAAACCATTTTCCAAATAATTTGCCATTTCCTTTAAATCTAAACTTACAGTTAACAAATAAGCAAATAATTTTCACTTTTAAAATTAAATTTTAATTTATCAATTAAATTTTATATTCACAGAAAGACATATACAATGTTCTTAGAAGCTTTATGAAAAACATAGAAACTAGAGGTGACCCATTAGCAGGTGAATCAATAATTTCATGAATATTAGTGTAAGTCATCATTAGTCATTCAATTGCAAGTTAAAACAATACTGGTTTCTATCTCAACCCAGAAAGAATGGCTATCACCAAGAAATGAACCAATAACAAATGCTGGTAGGGCTGAGGGACAAAAGGAATACTTCTCCACTGTTGGTGAGAATGTAAACTGGTACAACCACTGTGGAAATCAGTGTGGAGATTCCCCAGAAAACTAGGATTAGAGGCCCACTTGACCCAGCTATTTCCCTTCTGTGTATATTTCCAGAAGAATTGAAAACATCATAGCACAGCAATATATCCGCACCCATGTTTACAGCAGCACAATTTATCATAGCTAAATCTTGGGAGCAACCCAAATGTCCATCAGTTGAGTAACAGATTAAAAAGATATGGTATTTTTATACACTGCAGTATTACTCATCTTTAAAGAAAGACGCACTCAAGATTTTTATGGGTAAACAGATGCAACTATAGACCATACTCATAAGTGAAATAAATCAGATCCACATGCATAAACATCATATTGTTTCCCTAGTGTAAGAAATTGAAAGAGTAAATAAAATCTGAAAGGTACAATAGATATGGTGAAAGTAAAAGAAACTACTGAAAAGGAAAGAACAATTGGGATGAGAGGAGAAAAGAAAAGAAGAGGAAAAAATATACATATCTATTAGCCAATATAATTGTACAAGTAATTTCTACTAGTTTATTGAAAGGAACAGGTAATGCTTAATATTTTTATCAATTTTGTATGCCTGTATCTGGTAATCCAAACAACTATTTTGAAGATAACACTATTCAATATAACAATAACTGTTTTTTTATGTACCCAATTTTATTTATATATTTATTTTTAATTTTTGTTTTACTGAAGTACAAATATCAATGAGACAGTTTTAAGATACCTTGACAAGGTGGATTTGATAAATTAATACATTGCAAACTCTTTTCATAATGTTTTGGTATCATAGAAGGTGCATACATGATATTATACTTACAGACATTATTATACTATATTCTCTTATCATTAAAAAAAGAGATTGTAGCTGTTTGCGTATCTTATTTTTTATACCTGAATTACATCAAAGATTCAATAATTAATACTTTCTACCTTGTTATTTTTCTAGTGGTTGTCTATAGTACTAGAAGCAGACATAATATCCTGTCCAACCACCATTAGTGCAAATCTTGCCTCTCATAGGATTTTGTAGAAGCACAGCGTTACCTATCCCAACTGTACTGTCTATACACACACATCATGATTCTTCCTTTCTATACCCCTTCCTTTGTCTACACCTGTCAAAGATGGGCACTCCGTTGTCATTCAGCTAACTTAGGTGAACAATAACTGTTGATTTGAAATTTTGTATCATTTTTAATGTTTTTTAAATTTTTACTCTCTAAAATAAAAAAGCAGTGTAACTGTACAACAGGTTTCCACTGAGAGATACAAAGAATAAACCATATTTAGAAGCAACAATGTGGATAAGCTTCAAATGCATAATTCTAGTGACAGTTTCCAGACACTGTGAAATCATAATGCTAGCTATAATTGTGTAACATTTGTTGAAGAGACAAAAAGCAGATTAGTTTTGCTTTGGGTGAGAGGCAAGAAAAGGGGTTGGTTGCAGACAGATACAAGTGATATTTTAGAGAAATGAAATTATATGTTTAAAGAGGTTCATCTTATCTTGTATAAATTCTACTTTAATAATGTTGATTCTGGAAAGTACATTCTGGCTTTGGAATACAGAATAGAATCAGAGCAACCGGGAACAGAGAAAGGAAAAAGCCAGATGCACTCAAATATTGCTGGATTATGCATGGTTGCAGTAATCCATGGTAGATAATAGTGATTTTGTGCTAGAATAGTAAGAAGAAGAAATAGTGAAATTCTTGACATATTTTAGAAGTGTAGATGCTGCCATTTGCCACTGCATTAGATTTGGTTGGAACACAAAAGACATTTTGTCCTGAGCTACAAGAGGACTTGTCACTTACTATTATGGTTTACATCTTCAATGTTCTCCCTAAATCTCATGTTTTTGAAAGGTCAAGAGTCAACCTTACTCATCAGTTAATTCACCTTTTGATGACCTCATGCTACTGGAATTGAGTCCCTGGTGTGTGTCTCAGTTACTTTTCTCTTGATACTGGGACAAAATACATGACACCCCAAATTTAGGAAAGAAAGGTTTATTTAGTTCACAGTTTATAGAGATTTCAGTCCATAATCAGCTCGCACCAGAAGAGAGTGGCACATAGCAGAGAGCAGCAGATCATGGCAACAGAAAACAGCATGACAGCAAGAGCAAAAAGGGAGGAGCAGTAGCAGAGAGCAAGCCTCACTCCCTTCCTTACCCTGCGCTCAGGCTATCCACCCCAGGGTGGGGGTAGCACTCACACCCACAGAGTTAATTACCAACCCCAGAAGCTCTCCCCATGATTGCACAAGGTTTGGGGAGGGGACATTTAGATACAAACCATAACAGAGGGTGACCTGGAAAGGTGTATTTTGTGCCCCTTTCTTCCTTTTTCTGTCTTCTTCCTGGCTGTCATGGTTAAACAGCTTTCTTCCTCTGTTACCTTTCACTATGCCTTCTCTGCCTTAGAGCCCAAAAACCATGAGCCAAAATAAACCTCACCCCCTTCAAGTTACAAATGTTGGGCCTTTTGTCCTAGCAATGAGAGAGTGACTAAGACACAAACTAAAATGAGAAAGACGTGGTAAGCATATGGTCTGGGGTTTGGAAAGAGTTCAGGCTGAAAGGTATCAACGTGTGGTGCTCATTTGACAGCAGTAGGATACCGATAGCAAAGGCTTTGATCTTCTGGTACCCATTAGGAAGATGAAGATACACATTTGAGAATTGTTAGCATGTATATTGTATTTAAAATTACAATATTGAGTGAGGTAACCAAATAGATAACGTGTATAAAAGAAGCAGAGGTCTAATGACTGACTGTGGAAGAATTTCATCTTTAAAATTTGAAAAGAAAGAGAACTAGCCATTAAGAATTAGAAAAAGTTACTACTCCAGTTATTACACAAGACAGATGGATACTTAAACAGTACACTATCAAAGATACTCATATTCTACAAACAAATGATAACAATGTTTATAGAAAAAATAATTGATATTGTCAAAATCTTTTGCTATATAAGTATTATGATGTTTGACTAGTTTACAATTAAATAGCAGAAAATTATAAAACATACTACTTCTCACCATCAGAATAGCAAAAGTCTTACTGGAGAAGCTTTGGTATAAGGGCTAGTATTTGATGAGGGAAATATAAATTTACTCATGGAGAACAATTTTGTACTTTCTAGCAAAATTATGTGCATATTTTCCCTTTGACACAGAATACATCACTCTTAGGAATATATTCCAAGGATGCCTCCAGACCCACCAAATCCTAGGCCCTGTGAGTGTGTGTGAGAGCTTCTGTGCTCCCCTGTGCCCATTGGACCTCTGTGGACCAAGCCTAGGCCCATTTGCCTTTCACCACACTCTCAGGACACCTCCACGTCTGCCTAAGTCCAGACCCAGTGAGTGTGTGGCAGAGTTTCTTAGCTCTCCTGGGCCCCCCAGACTCCTGGAGACAAAGCCCAGGCCTGGAATACAGACCTGGGCTGAAACTCTGCAGCTGCAGTACCTGCAGAGAGACCAGAGGCCAAAACCACCAAGCTAAACCAGTAGCAGAACATCTTGCCAGTGGGGCAAAACAGGTTCACCTCCAATGACTACAGCAGGAAGGAGATGAGCACAGCAGCCAGACCCAAGCCAGGAACAACTGTTTGAACTCAAACTTAGTAGGTCTGGACCCAAATTTTAGTAGGTGCTAAGATTATAATTGCACTAAAGCTCTATACCAAATGCCAAAGATCAGTGCTATACAACATGATGAAGAAAAGGAACAAAATGCAATCTCAGAACCTGAGCCCACCCAGAACAAAGGAAGAAGACACTAGCACAGCTGAAATGTCTGCATTAACAGTATGTGAAGTAAAGAAACAATAGCAGAAAGGTATAGAGGAACTCAGATAAGGAATTAATCTCTGAAATTAAAAAGAAGTCTGTGAATTAAGAGAGTCTGAAGTAAAGAATCAAATGCAGAAACATATAGAGGAAAACAGATCAGAAATAATCTCTAAAGTAAAAGAATTACTAACTGCTTATCAAGAAGACACTGATAAAAAAAATAGATATTAGAAAAGTGGTGGATTACTTGAATGAGCAATACAAGAAAGAAATAGATCGCATGAAGTAGACTCAAAGAGATACAGAGGAACTTAAAATTTCAATCACAAGCTTGCAAAACCATTGAATGAAATTTAAGCTGTCATAGCAAGGAAAAAGGTAAGAAAAGATATCTTAAAAATAACTAGGACACAAGAAAAAATAATCACATGCAAGATGATGCAAAGATGAGCAACTTGAAATTAATAGGCAACAATGAGAAAGGAGACAATACAAGTGATATAGAAAGAATGTGGACAGAAGTATTAGCAGAAAACTTCCCAAATATCAGGGAGCAATCTGACATTCAGATGACAAAAGCACACAGAACTTCAAATAACTTGAACCCAATTAAAAATACACTGATATAGTAGTCAACATCCCAGAAATTCACCACAAAAAGAATATACTGAAAGGCACAGGACAAAAGAAGATCACATTTAAAGGAATCACAGACTTCTCACAAACCATGAAGGCAAGAAGAGCATGGAGCAGCATACTTTAAGTCCTCTATGAAAACAAATACCAGTGGAAATGGATTCAATTCACCAAATAAAAGAAATAGACTGGCACAGTGTATTAGGAAAAACAATCCAAAAAATTCTGTATACAAGAAACACACTTAACTCTTAAAGAAATTCATAGGTTGAAAGTCAAAATATGGAAAACAATGCTATATGCCCCAACACCTCAGAAAGAAAGAAAACAGGGGTAGCAATCCTGTTCTCAGACAGTCTTAACTTGAAACTAGGAATGATCAAACAAAATAAAGAGGGCCACTATATACTGGTTAGGGGAAAAACTCAAGAGGAAGATGAAGCACTCATGAATATATACACACCAAACACGGGAGCACCCAAAACTATAAGACAAATCTTAATGGACATGAAAAATCTAATATATAATACCACAGTCTTAACAGGAGAACTTCAAACCTCCTTATCCCAAAATCATACATCAACCAGACAAAAAAAATTAGCAAAGTAGCAGAACTAAACAAGAGTTTAGAACAAGTGGACTTAGTGAACATATACAGAGTGTTTCACCCAATGATTGCTTAATATTCACTTTTTCCACTGCACATGGATTATTTTCTGAAACAGACCACATACTGGTCCATAGGTCATGCTTAAGTATATGGAAGAAAACAGAAATTATCCCATGCATATTATCTGATCACAGTGCAATGAAACTGGAAATAAATGAGACAAGAAAATAGAAAAACTCCCTAAATACATGGAAATTAAACAACACCCTACTCAGCAACCAATGGGTCATAGATGAAATTAAACAAGGAATTTATGAATACGATGAAAGCAGTCTTCAAAGGGAAATTTATAGCTATGAACTCACACATTAGAAAAACAGAAAACAAACAAATAAAAACACTAATGTTGCACCTCCCACATCTAAAAAAGGAAGAGCAAACCAAAGCCAAGGCACAAAAATGGAAGAAATCATAAAGATTAGGTCAGAAATTAATTCAATTGAGATGAAGAGAACAGTTCAAAGAATTAACAAATCAAACAGCTTGTTGTTTGAAAAATTAAATAAAATTGATAAGCCCCTGGATGATCTCATCAAAAAAAGGAAATAAAAATTTCAAATAACAGCCATAAGGAATGAAAACTGTGTAACTACCATGGACCCAGTGGAAATTCAGAAGATTGTCAATAGCTACTTTAAGAACCTTTACTGTCACAGAATAGAAGACACAGAAGAAATGGACACATTCCTAGAAAGGTACAAATTACCAAAACTGTATCAAGAAGATGTAACAACTCTCAATAAGCCAATAAGAGCCAATAAAATATGAAATGTAATAAAAAGCCTGCAACAAAGAAAAGTCCAGGTCCTAATGGATTCACAGTTGAATCCTACCAGAAATTTATAGAAGATATAATCCCTGCACTCCTCAAACACTTCAAGGAAATTGAAAAGGAAGCAGTCCTACCAAAATCATTTCTGGAGGCAAGTATTACACTGATACCAAAACCAGGGAAAGACACAACTAAAAAAGAGAACTACAGGCCAATCTCCTTCATAAAATAGACGCAAAAAATACTCAATAAAATCCTAGCAAATAGAATACAGCAAATCATCGAGAAGATCATACACCATGACCAGGTAGGATTCATTTCAGGGATGTAAGAATGGTACAATATTCAAAAATCTATAAAAGTAATACCCTATATTAACAGACTCAAATCTAAAAACCACATGATCTTCTCAATTGATGCAGAGAAGGCATTTGACAAAGTCTAACACAAATTCATGTTCAAAGTCCCACAGAAAATTGGAATAAATGACTTCTTCTTCTATCAGATACAAGCCATTTATGACAACGCAATGCCTAACATAATTCTAAATGGGGAAAAACTGAAATCTTTTATTCTCAGATATGGTACAAGACAAGGATGTGCTCTATCATACATCTTACTCAACATAGTTCTGGAATCATTAGCTACAGCCATTAGACAAGAGGGAGAAATAAAAGGAATAATATTAGGCAAAGAGGAAATGAAATTATCAGTATTTGCAGATGACATGATACTTTACCTGGAAGAGCCAAAAAGCTCCACCAAGAAGCTACTACAATTGGTACACAAATTCAGTGGCATAGCAGGATGCAAGGTCAATACCCAAAAGTAAATAGCATTGCTCTACACAGATAACAAACACACTAAGAGGGAAATTAGAGAAATAATACTGTTTATAATAGCACTGTGGAAAATGAACTACTTTGGAATTAATCTAACTAAAGAAGTCAAAGATATCATCAAGGAAAATTACACTACTCTGAAAAAAGAGATCATAGATGATTTCAGAAATTGGGAAGATATTCCATGCTCCTGGATAGGAAGAACCAACATTGTGAAGATGGCCATACTCCCAAAATTGCTGTACAGATTTAATGCAATCCCTATGAAATTGCCACCAACATAACTCCCAGATTACTCCCAGAGTAATCATCCCTAAAGTCTATTTGGAAGCGGAAAAGATGTAGAATAGCAAAGGCAATCCTGCCCAACAAAGACAATTCTTGACTTGAAATTATAATACAAAGCTACTGTGATAAAATCAGCATAGCACTGGCAATGAAATAGACCTGAAGATCAATGGGCTAGATTAGAAGATGTAGAAGCCTCCGTGAACACACTCAGCCACCTGATCTTTGATAAAGGGGCTGAACATGCTCACTGGAAGAAAGATAACTTCTTTAACAAATGGTGCTGGAAAAAGTGGTTCTCTACATGCTGAAAACTAAAACTTGACCCAGGTCTATCACCGTGCACTACGCTAAAGTCAAAATGGATTAAAGATCTAAACATTAAAACAGAAACAAAAAGTCTCCTGGAAGAGAAAGTAGGAGGATCTCTTGAACATGTAGGGGTAGGAAAAGTGTTCATGAACAAAAATCTAATCTCATGCATAATAGTTGAAAGGATTAACAACTGGGACTTCGTCTTATTGAGAAGCTTTTGCACGTGAAAAGAAATTACCAACAAAGTGAAAAGACAATCCACAAATTTGGAAAAATCTTCACTAATAAGCACTCAGACAAAGGTCTCATTTCTAGAATTTATAAGGAACTAAAATATAGTAGGGCCCCAACATTTAAATACCCAATCCAGAAATGGGCATCTGAGCAGAACACAAACTTCTCAGAGGACAAAAATTAAACAAGTGAATAAATATATGAAAAAATGATCCATATCACTAGCCATCTGTGAAATGCAAATTAAAACAATGCTGCAATACCGACTCACCCCAGAACGAATGGCTATCATAAACAAATCTACTAATAACTAATGTTGGAGAGGCTGTGGGGAAATAGGAAGCCTTCTCCACTGCTGGTGGGAATTACCATTATGGAAATCAGTGTGGACAGTCCTTAAAAACTTTGACTGGAAACCCCATTCAAGCCAGCTGTCCCACTACTGGATATTTTCCTGGAGGACCTGAAAACATTATATCATAGTGATATATGTATACCTATGTTTGTAGCAGCACAGTTTGTGATATCCAAATCTTGGAAACAACCAAGATGCCCATCATATGAGGAATGGATGAAAAAGATGTCTTTTTCCACAATGAACTATTAAAGAATGATATAAAGAATGATAAACTTGAAGCATTTATATTTAAGTGAATGCCACTTAAAGATATACTCATAAATGAAATAAACCAGACCCCACATGTGTATATATTGTAGTCTCTCTAGTATAAGAACTCAAAGAAGAAATACAAATAGAAAAGTATAACACAATTAAAAGGAAAGTGAGAACTTGAGGATTAGACAATGAATGAAAAGAAGGCAAGGAGAAAAGCTAGGAAACATGAAAGGGGCAAAGCACAAAATGGGTAAGGCAATGATCCCCAGAAACATCAGCAGGATTTTGAAACCAGCAGGTAATTGGTAGGATTCTTACCCTTACTAATTATATATGCTGACACCTGTGAACCAAGCAACTGCACTGCAGATAGCAATGTGTTATACTACAGTCATGCTTGAAATTCCTCTCATTCTGGTCTTCTAAATATGTACTGCTTCTCATGACATACCAATGATTACCACATTGTCTCTCAAGTATTTGCTTTAAAAAAAAAAGGGTAATAATTGACAAAAAGTGACAAGAAAAAACAAATCAAAGGACTGTGCTGTTACAATGCTGTATGTGGTTAGATTTCTAAATCTCTGTGTAAAAAATATGTAATTGTTTATATTTTTCAAATTTTTTAATTTTTTTCTCTGTATTCTGTAGTACTTAAACTTTAACACACCAATACTTGATGGAAAATACCTGTTTTGCGTTATGCCTAAGATGTTTGATATTCAGACAGATAGTGAGGGTAAACCCAGCTGCATATGTTGTAGCATAAAAATAAGCTTTTCTTCTAAAGGGTTAACAACCTAAGTTTGCAGACCAAAAATTAGAGAAAAAGAAGGGCTGCAAAGACAGCCAGCATTTTGGCCCTAGCCTTTCAAGGTCAGTGAAGACTCAGAACATAGGAGAACCTATACTGTAACATCATGTAACTCAGTTGTATCCTAACTTTTCTGATAAAGGAGATTATGGGGCCACAAAGGAATGTGATCAGTGGTGTAGATTGTGTCCACAGAGAGTCACATGGAGAGAAAACATGTTCTCAGTCTTTCTTAGAGAGCAAAATGGTCAAGCAATGGCATGACTCATCCACATAGCTGACACTGACAAAGGATCTGCAAAGTGCAGTACAGGGTTTCTGGATAAATCCTGAGTGGACTTGATTGACCCTATCAGATACAAAAGTTACATGTCCTGTTATATAGGTCTTGTTTTGTTTTGGTCTTAACCATACAGCAGAAAAGTATAAAAACAAGGTATAAAAAGTAAAACCATATTATTAGGTTGAGCTGTAAAAGGCTCAATTTTTTTTTTTTTTTTTTTTTTTTTGAGACAGGGTCTCACCATGCAGTTCAGGCTGGCCTTAAGCTCACTTTGTAGCTCAGGCTGGTCTCGAACTCACAACAATCCTCCTGCCTCAGCCTCCCGAGTGCTGGGATTACAGGCCTGCGCCACCACGCCCAGCTAAAAGGCTCAATTTAACAACCTCTGACATTGCCAGTCCTACAGATAACCCACTCCTATTATTGGAATATTTTGCTGAATTCATACACCTACAATATTTAAATGACAATGGAATATCCTTCTCTGACAAAACTAAACAAAAAAGTCGATACAATTGAATGACCATTTTGAATCTCTATATTCAAAATGGGATAGATATACAGCTATACTCTCTTAGTTCAATGAATAAAAATATTTGTTCTAATAGTGTTCGTGGACAGGATATCATGTCTGCATCTTATACAATGAATAACCACTAAGACAACAATATGCAATGTATTTATTATTAAAACTGTCCTACTGATCGGTTTTGAAACTGTCCCATTGTTATTTGTTCCTCAATAAAATTGTTTTTTAAAAGAAATATATTCCAATAATATATAAGCAAAAATTCAAAAGTTTTCATGATCCAGTAATTCAGATCTTGACTGCCTCTTAGTAGACCCTTTGTTGAAGGACAGGTCCACAGTCTGAAGCACTACTGGAAAGCAGTGAAACCTTTAGTAGATGGAGCCTTATGGAAGTATATTAGGACTAGTGGGAACATGCAAATGAAGGGGAAGACCCCAGCCCATTTCTGTCCTGCTCGTCATTTCCTGTCAGCGAAAAAAGTCTTCTTCTGCTACACTCCCCTGCCATGTCATACCACATCACCACTGGGTAAAAGCAACAGTGACTGTATATCTCTGAAATTGTGTACCTTTCCTCCTTTTAAATTGATTGCCTTAAGTATTTTTGCATAGTAACAGAAATTTGACTACCACACAGCAGTAGTGGTTAGTGATATACCGGGAAAGAAAGAAAAACTATTGAAACCTTGTAAATTGGATCATAACAAACCTCCTGCAAAACAAAGCAATGTTTGCTAGCAAGAAAGTTCTTGTCTATGGATGCTTTTAGCAGGATATATGTGGTTGGCTTAAGATTCTTTAATGTGCAAATGACTATCCCACTTATTTATGGAGCATAAGTCCTTAGAAAATCTGACATAAATAACATAATTATCTGAATATAAGATGAACATAATTATTGACTAAAATACCGCATTTATGATGTTAAGTCATACAGCTGAAAACATAAACCACATTGTCACTAATTTGTCTACAAGGCATATTGCCTAAGTGCACTCTTTGCTCTATTTTAATTGCCAATGCTATATAACACATTTTGGAATTGTCTGAATCTTGCTTCAAAGCAAACATTAGTAGACACAAAATTTTAGAAGGGCAACAACAGCTCACTACTGTAACTAAGGCAAAATAGTGAGGTGAGCATTTTGATTCTGCTAACTCTCTTTTGAGCTATTTTTCCAGTTACTACACAAGGCAGATGGATAGTTAAAATAAACAGCACACTGTCAAAGATCAAACAAGGCAGGTTCCTCTGATTCTTTCAGCAATATGGAAGATGATGGGCACTATATAAGAAATATAGCAGGTCAAAGGGTTGGGGTCTAGTATGCCTTCCTCCATGCAATAGTGTCTTTCACTTAATCCCAATATTTTATGATAGGTTCAGTTTGCATTTGCGAGCAATGGAAATCATTATAAATTTGCTGTCCTACCATAGCAATACTGTGGATTTCATGCTGTGTCATCACAGTCTCTTGGGTTATTCTGAAAGACTTAACCATTAGAAACAAGTTAGTGTGCTGCACTGATGCTCCCATATTGAGATGGTCAAGAAAAAGGCTGGCCAGATAGCTCAGTGGACTGAAGTGCCTGCTTAGGCTTGCTCAGGTTCATCCCGGCAACTGAGACTTGGTATCGTGGTGCACACCTGCAATCCCAGTGCTTGAAAACAGAAGGGTCACTACGAGTCCCATCTGTGTAGCGAGACCCTATAGACCCTATACTAAATACATTTTTAAAAAGGTTAAGAAGAGCATGCATCATCACCAGCTAAAAATCAAGTCCAGCCCAATCTGAGAAATTCCTGAAGCATCTAGACATATTTTTCAAACTGCAAGAAATGTCATTCACTCTCCCAGACCCTTCTAAGAAGGTCAGAGTCAGGGGGGCTTTGAATTTTGGCAAG
Source organism: Ctenomys sociabilis (assembly GCA_004027165.1). Taxonomy (NCBI): domain Eukaryota; kingdom Metazoa; phylum Chordata; class Mammalia; order Rodentia; family Ctenomyidae; genus Ctenomys; species Ctenomys sociabilis. Next base: position 42,717 of record PVKA01008572.1, read on the forward strand.
AATTTCTTTACTCCTAAAAGAATACTGTTATATGCTATCATGATGCATAAAAAAATAAATGCTATATTTATATTATATGTAAAAGTTATATTTGTAAATATCACATAAATGCTAAGTAGATTCTCAATAAGAAACTAGTATTAAAACAGACTAGAAACACTGGGAGCTCTGGCAAGGTTTGATGACAAAATTGCTCAGATCATATTAAAGTATTTGCCTCCAGAACACAGATTTGAAGGCTGTTTGAGAAATCAAATAGAGCTACTTGATAAACACTTCCTGGATTTTGGACATGAAAACAGAAGCAGCAGTTCTTTTATAGCTCATTTGAAACCAAAATTCTTCCCTATTACTGACAGTTGATGAAAACTGTCCCAATTACAGAAGGGAATCAAATAACTCTGAGCCAATATTAATACTGTCTTGAATGATGTCACAGGCATTAACTAGAGAAAGGGCAGGGCATAGCAAATCTCCTTGACTAAAACAATAAATAGTACATAGACAAGCAGTACACTCAACTGGCAATTCAAGGGGAATGCACTACATAGCTGAGTAAGTTGCCCTCAGAACCCAGTAATAGATCTCTCTAAAGGGCTCTCTTCCCCCACATTGCTCTGCAGTGCAAGCTCTGTCATTCTTTCATAGCTGAGGCAGAGCACCTGACTGCTTCACTGATGGGACATCCCCTAGCTTGAGTCTAGAAATTGTCAGCTGCATTCCTTACTGGGATGGGAAAACAAAACAAAAAATAAAAACCTTTTGAATAGAGAAGGAAAGGATAAGTATGCCAATCTGGCAGAGTTGAGAGCTGCTAATCTAGCAATGAGAGAAGAATTAGCAACCTAATATCAAAGGAGCATTTCAATATTAAAGACTTTAGGTTGATGCCAGTGGCAAATGGGTTCTAGTTGACTAAACAATAAAGAACAACCTGTATGTGTTAAAATTATTTTTTTAATTCTCTAAGAGTTAAGAGTTAAAGTGGCTCATGTGGATATTCATAAATATGATTGAAATGCTAGGGTACATACCTTAATCAGATTCCTGAAATACCTACCTGATTTGCCAAAAACAGCAGGTAAGATCTCCAGACACAAGAGCAACACCTTACTCCCCAGCAGAATGTAGAGATTATATAATGATAGACCTATCCTGTTATATCTGAAACAAATCAATGACATCCACGAATTCTTAACTAATGATCACCAGTCAGTATATGGAATATATGAAGGGAATGTGCCGTATCAAAAGAATTCATTTTTATGGAAAAGAATAGCATCATCCTGAAATAATAATTGATGTATAATAAATTTGACATTACATTAATTTCTGTTCAATCTACATAGTAATGGTGATATGTAAATTTGAATTATAAGATTACAAGCAAGACTTACCTAAACAATGATTCCACAGCATGAGAAAATAATATAGGAAATCAAGTATGTGTCCGAGTAGTTGTAATACCTCTGAGAACTTGTTGGTCAGAAAAAGAACTGGCTGCAAGGCTATCTTCTGCCCTGGTGGGCCTTTCATCTTTGTGCATTACTTTGCTGGCCTTGTGCGGCTGGGTGGTGACCCACTCGAAGTCAGGGGCATGTCACAATCTATTTAATCTCTGGTACCGCATTTGTCAATTGTCTTCCCAATTGATGTTTCAAGGATTTTAATGACAAAAGCTTTCCCTATAGTACACAGCTTTCTTTTACATTGTGGAATTGACAAAATAAATTTCTTCTTGAATTTTATTAAATGGGGACTAATTACAAAGGAAAAAAAAAGAAAAAAGTGGATCTGCCTTTGAAAGAATTGTGTTATGCCTCCTTTAACATGTAATAAGATGTTTCAAGAAACTATAAGTGAAGAATAAATGAGAAAAACTGAGTTAGTAAAAGGATATCCAAAAATCTATGAGACAGTATGATCATTTTTATCATTAATTAAGTTTGTTGGTACAGTTTAAATATACATATTGATCATTTTCATCATATGAAATTTGTATCATACATGATAGACCTCGATTCTTATTTATTATTTTCCTCATTCCCCTCCACTCCCTTCTGCCCCTCAGCATCATACCACAGAGATACATGCACACCCCTGTTCATAGCAGTACAATTGTTAATGGCTAAATATTGGCAACAGTCCAAATCCCCATCAACCAATGAAAAAATAAAGAAGATATGCTTTTTTGTACGATAGAGTACTATTCAGTGATAAAGAAGACTATACTTGGGACCATCGTAGGCAAATGGATGCACCTAGAGATAATACTCTTAAGTAAAATAAATTAGACATGCATATATAAATTTCAAATTGTTTCTCTGGTGTGAGAAGCTGAAGGCATAAATAAAGATCAAAGTGTGTAATAGTGATCAAGTTTTTTAAAGAGGAAAGTCTTCATAAATGCACTTAGATCCTGATAGCTGTGACAGTTAATAGATTTTAGATATAAGAGGATCCACCCTTGGGGAAAGCAAGAAGTTAAGTGTTTTCCTTTAATCTTGTAAACATTAACCGATGTCCTTAGGCTAGTTATATTTGTTAGAAGGCCTATCTGTATCTATTGTATGTCCTTAGCTATATTGCACCTAGACCAGTGGTGGTGAACCTATGCCAAGCCTTCTACAGTGGGTACAGAGGCCTGTTGGTCAGCACACAAGCCAAGCATCAGATATTCAGGTTTAACTGCCACTAGCACTCTGTGATAAGTAACTGGGTTTGGGGCTGCAGTTCGGGTACTCAGTCTAAAAGATTCATCTTCATTGCCCTATAATCTATGTTTCCCAGGAAGATGTCATATAAATCCTTTACTAACCTGAGTATGAAACAGAAATATTTAATAACTCTACCACCGTTGTTATGTGAGGTCACTCACAAATACATTTAGAGACTTCATCTATTAATCTAGGCCAAAAAGGGTATCCACTGCAAAACTAAAAACAAAATATTAATGACTACTACAGCCAGATGAAAAAAACATGAACCAGTTTAGACTCCCACTGGCAAAGATGGAACAATTCAGCATCAATAAGAGAACTATAATGGATTGGTACACATTGATTTTTAGATCCTTGAGTACATAATCCTTTTTTTAAAACTCATTGGTCATCCTTGCAGGATGCTAGAAAACCAATTTATTCTGACAACTCTGGGTAAAGTGAAAGAATCAAGCTTTTATTCTACAAAAGCAGTACTTTGAGGTATACAAAACAGTGTTTACTTAAAGAATTAGTACAACTAAGAAATACAAAATAATGAGAAAATGAAAACATCAACATTTTGCAAGCTCCAATAAATTTATGGATTTATTTTTTTTTCTTTTTTTTTTTTTTTGGCAGAACCGGGGATTGAACTCAGGCCTTTGCGTTTGCTAGGGAAGCACTTATTCCACTGAGCCATCTCCCCAGTCCTCAAATTTGTGGATTTAGACAGTCCTTATAAATGCTTTCCAATACTGCAAAGTGAGAGAAATTGTATGTCTCGTAATAGAAAATACACCACAACCTGTGAAGTAGTCTTATCAAAAATAAATTAGAATGTGATCACATTTGTAGTTTTAAAGGAAAGAAAATATAGGACACAGACAAATATTTGATACCAGGCTTTAGAAAACTCCATAGATTTCTAAGACATGTGGAAAATATTTACAATAGTTCCACAGATCAGTGCATATTTTCTCTTGTGATGGCTTAATATTTTATAATTATGAGTTCCATAGTAGCCATAGACATTTTGTCTACAAAAATAAAAGCTGTTTGTACTAAGATGATCATAACAATAAAAAGTAGGACTAGGGAGATAGCTCAGAGTCATAAGCACCAGACTGGCAAGCATAAGATCCATAATTCTGTGCATAGTAATGCAAAAAATAAAATAAATAAATGAATAGCAAGAAAATCACATATAAAGGGAGCCAGCAACACAATGGAATTATCAATCTCTAGACCAAACACTGTTAGAAGTCCACCAAACCTTATTGTTTAAATTGGGTTGTATTGTTATTATTTTTGTTCATAAAGCATAATAACCTATCCATTATGGAAGAAGCTATCTACTGTGAAGAGACAACTTCCTATGAGGAGATTTATACATAAGTAACTCGCATCTCTTTTTTGTTTTTTGCTCAACTTATAAATCAAATAAAATTGAAGAGGCCCAGAAAATTGTTCAGCAGACACTGCTTAGGCAAGTGCAGACACTGGGATTCAGTCCCTGGTACCACATGCTGTGCGAGCCCTGCCCCTGGGCGTCCTAAGCAGGCCACTGAGTCCGGGTGTCGTGGCACACACCTGTAATCCCGGGACTGGGTTGGCTGAAAGCAGGAAGATCGCAATGAGTCCAAGCTGCAAAGGGAGACCCTGTGCCAAATACTTTTTTTTTTTAATTAAATTGAAGATTGCTTTCCTTTAGTTTTAAGATGTATCCAAAACATATTTGTTCTAAGGTACTCTAAAATATCTAACTCTTGAAATAACATAAATAGATAGATATAAATAAATGTAGGCTATGTCTGGCACAGCTCTCCAAATTCCCAGGAGGAAGATGGTGGATGAGGAAGAAATGAAGACAAAAATCAGAATGAAGAAAGTGGACGCCAAGTGGAAGAAAAAGAACTACTAATGACTGCAATGCATTTATTTATACACTATAAAAAAGGAGAAGTACATGATGAAATCAACAGTGCAAGGTCTTGGCATTTTGCTGAGAACACTGAAAACGAAACATTATAAACATTCTCAAAGCTGTCTGTGCTGTAATTGACAGGGAAGAACACCAAAGCCAGACACCTGCTGGACTGACCTTGCTCTAGTCCTAAGAACTTGTTGACATGGCTTGACTCTGGAGCTCCCTGTTCTCAGGGCTGCCCTTGGTCCAGCTTGCCCCAAGGAGATCACTGACCTCCGATTTCACCCAGAATCAGCTGCCCGCTACACCTCCCCCTTCTTATTTTTTACTTGCAAGCTGTGTGGGGTCAGTTGAGAACTGGAGGATCTGCGTTTGGTGGGCTCTGCAGAAGACCTTCTTTGTGAAAGACTTTTCCTTTTCTCTCTTTTCAAGTAGCCAGAGGAAGATTTTTCCTGTGAAGGTCCTTTTTATATCAAATCTTTTCACTCCAGACTTAATCATTTAGGATAAAAATTTCCAGTCCAAGGATTTCAGCAACTTAACCCTGTACAGCCCATTAACCCATAATAGTAGTAAGTTACTAATGTAGAAGGCAACTGCCAGATGTTACTGATTTCAGCCTCTTTTATAACTAGCATTTTACTATGGCATTGTTTTATCTATCTTGTGGTTATACTTTTCCACTGGATGTTCAAGACTAAGGTGAAACCTGTGTTAATCAATTTTAATTAATAATCAATTTTTAATCAATATTAAGGTCAATAAAGTCTCCTTTGGATTTATCTTGGAACCAGGTAGAGCACCTCTTAGTTCTTCTATCAGTGCTGACCATCTGTTTGATTCATGGCCATTGCTTGCCCAAGTTGTTTTCTATGAAAGCTTTGAAGGCTTTTCACTCCTACTGATTCTCTCTACTACACTATAAGCCATTGATCTCCATCCTCTGCAGTTCAACAGTCTCATTGGTCAGAAGATCAGGGACTCACTGAGATGTAGGATATTGCAGCTTAGGTTCTCTTATGTCCCGAGTCCTCACTCATCTCAGAAAGCTGGGACAAAAAATAATGACTGTACTCTGAGCCCATCTATCTTTCTAGTTATGGCCTCTAAACCTCAGTTGTTGAATCTCTGGAAGAGAAGGTTTATAACGTTATATTGTATGAAAGCAATGAGCTTAATATTTGTACTAATAATTGTGTCAATTTGAAAAAGTTTAGAAGTTTAATTCAGTGATTCAGAAGGGAGCCAGGGTTCTTTTTTTGTGGAACCAGGGATTGAACTCAGGCCCTTGTGCTTGCCAGGGAAGCACTTATTACACTGAGCCATCTCCCCGGCCCCACGGTTCTTATTTTATAAACATCCTCATCTTGTGCAAGAGAAAGGCATGGACACTTTGTGAGTTCTACACCGCATCCAAGGGAAACTCGCTGATAATATAAGGAAAGGAGAGAGGCAGTTGCTGCTGCTTCTCCCCTTGCTCTTTGCTGATCTGGCCTCCATGAACTGCTGCTGCCCTGTGCCATGAGCCACTCTGACTTAGAGCCAGCTGAGCGTGGATTGAAACTTCTACAAACTGCGAGCTTATAAATAAACCTTTCCTTCCTTAATTCTGGGTGTTGGGTATTTTGTCCCAGCAATGACAAAAAGGTAACTGAGGCAGAATTTGGTCCTAGAGAAGTGGAGTCATTGCTGTGACTATAGACCTGACCATGTGGGTAATGAGCCTTTGGGAATGACTTATGGGAAGACATAGGAAAGTTTCTGAGACATCTCTTGAAAGAGAAGTGCCAAGCCTTTGATTGTTCTATATGGGAGATTCTGGTCAGAGCTCAGAAGACCACAATACTGATAGAAATGCTTATAAAGTCAAGGATGGGGATGTTTCTGCTGGGAAGAAGGACTGCATTGTTTGTTGGACTCCTGGTGGTGTGTATTATGGCTTGCAGAAAGTTTATCTGCACTTTGCTCGTGTCCAGAGACTTTGCCTGAGACTGAGATTAGACACAGAGGACTGGTTAATCTGGCAAAAAGAATTTCAAGACACTTGAATGTTGAGCCAGTGGATGGCTATTGTTGGGGGCTTTTTGTTAGATTTATGTTGAGAATCAAAAAAAAAAAAAAGACCCAGAAAGATGATTTAAAATGCTGAGTTTTGTCAGAAAGAAAGCTCTAGGAAGGTGATGGACTGAAAAGATAGAGCTGAGATCTCCATTGCTCAGGAAGCACAGAGTAGGAAAGATGTCCTGAGAGCATCACAGGAAATGGTAGGTCTTCATCCTTTGCAGCCTCAGAGCTGAGAGGGTAAGGGACTTTGCTTTGAGGAAAAAGCCACAGAGCACCATGTTCCATAATGGAGGCAGTGACCACACAAGCTTCTAGAATGATGGTGGTATAGAGAATTTAGTCCTTCAAATCAGGGTCAGAGTGCTCAGTGATCCAGGCACTCAACCCCTACAACCAAGAGAGAACAAAACCTGGCTATTGCTCTAGCTGGCAGCAGACCTTGGCATCATCCTTGTGGTATTAATTTTAGGCACACACAGAATGCAGGAGTTCTGAGGGTAAGATGGCTTCCACCTAAAATTCAGAAGGCCTCAGAGGCCAGGTAGTGTGCCTCTGTGAGGGCAGTGTGTAAAGCTATGAGAAGCCTATTCAATGGAAACCCCACATTTGAAAAAGCCAGGAATGTGTGTTTTCTAAGAAGAACTACACAGAGAGAACAAAGCAGCCCCAGAGAAAAGCCATGGGAGCTAAAACAAGCAGAAACAGAGACGGGGAGATAGCTCAGTAGAATATGCACTTGCCTGACATGCACAGGGTCCTGAGTTCAATCACTGGTACTGAAAAAAAAAAAGCAGAAGTGTAGTAGAGATAGAGCCATGTGAGTCCATAATGTGCCATAGCATGCCTCTGATGTTGAATGTGGAACTACAGGACTTAATGTTTCCCCTGTGGGGTTTGTGACTTGCTTAGGTACCAATGCTTTGTGTCTTGCTGTTTGTACCTTCTGGAATGGTAATGTTTTTCTCGTGCCATTAAATGTTGGAAGTGCTAACTTGGGAATTGGTCTTTTCAACAATGCTGAAACGGTTAGGACTCTGGAAAGTCTTAGAGATGTACTAAAATGCCTGCTGCATTAAAGGATGGGCATGTCTTTGGTGGGCGGTCTAAGGGAAGAATGTTATGGTTGTAATGTAATATAACATTGACAGACAATACTAGTTTTTGTTGTTGTTGTTTTGTTTTGTTTTTTGGGTTTTTTTGTTTTTGTTTTTGTTTTGTTTTGTTTTTTTCTGCTCTCTTTGGAATTTTCCAGCAATTGGAGACTGGGAAAACGTGAAACCCTCCTGGGGTCCATTCACACCCCGCGGTCACTAGCGCTCCTGTTCCTCCTCCACAGCCGTCTGCAAACCGTGGCAGGCTCTTGGGGGCAGTGGTCCAGTAAGCCGCTGTGTTTTCTCCAGCCTGAGCTCCCCTGACATAGAAGCACCTCTCTCCCACTCAAGATTCTTTCAGAAAATGTGCCCCAAACAGTTCTGGCCCTGGGAAACTGGCAGAGGTTGAAGCACAGATAGCAAGGATGCCTGCTGCTCTCGGATCACACCACACCCAGAGGCCAGGGGTGGAGATGTCCACCAAAAGACCGACCTGGGTGTATTCCAAGGACAGACAGCAATGGAAGGTCTCACGGTCTTGCTCATGGGCGCCACCTGGAGGCTGTTGGAGGCAGCTGCCCATCACTTCCTAGAAGCCAGGTGCTTTCTGACTTCTGACTCAGTACTTCCTGGACCAGAGCCCCCAGCTTCTCTGAAGGACTGGTCTCTGCAAGCCTACTGGCAGGAACCTTCCAGGTCTCTGGAAACCAGCGATCAGCACACATGGCTACCATGCTACCTGAGACGAGACTCATGGCAGGGTTTCCTGCCCATGGGAGACAGGCACAGCTACCCATCAGGCCCTTTTGGTTGTCCCAGCTGAATTTACAAGCTAAGTGTTAGCAGCTGGCAAGCACCAGCTGTCCCCCCTCTCTCCACCAAGGCTTGGCATGCAGGCGCCGATCACACAGGACAGTGGCTCCCATCCGACCCCTGGATCTGCATTACAGCCTCACTCCCCGGCAACCTGGCTCTGCTCCAGCTCCTCACCAAAACAAACCACACATCCCACGGATTCCAGTTCCAAATGCAGCAGCACCTGAGAAGGCAGAGCCTGTGGGAGGGAAGGTGAGGCCAGGCAGGAGAACCCCGCCTGTAGGCAGCCATCGCACAAGTAACATCTTCAGAGTGGTGGCTGGGGAGGGAGCACTCGACAGAGCCTGAGAGGCCCCGGTGGTCCTCAGCTCAGCAGCAGCACGTAGCCCAGCTGCACGGGAACCGTAATACTGATAACTTGGCCGGCTCCACTTGCGCCCATGGCAGTGCTTGGGCACATAGGCAAGCAGCAAACTGTCACAAAGTCACAGCTCCCTCCTTCTGGTTTCCAAAGCCTGCAGCGGGAGGGCATTGGCTGCAGCGGTCCTCCAGGAACAAGTGCAAAGGGGCGCGGCTCAGGATGTCGCTTCTGGGAGCAGGCTTCCCATCCATCCACACAAACACACATTCAGAAAAGGATTATTGCCGGCTCATTATTGCCATACTTTCACAACGTGATCTATGTATTTCGAAAACTTGCATTGTCCTTGATGCTGTTGGTATGTGTTTTGTATTGCATAATGGTGCTGGGAGGTAGGTTAAGCATGCGCCGAAGTGTGTCCCAGATTCAGGCTGTGGTTGCTTGGTCACTGACAGTCTTATTCCATATAGAAATAATGTCCTTCTGGAAGCAGACAGAGACCACAGCCCCACAGATCTCCTCTCCAACCATGAACTGTTCCCCCAGCAAGGCCTGGATGAGATTCTCCCAGCACCAGGAAGCCAAGCCCTTCTGCAGCCAAATGATTCATTTGCCACCATTTTTATTTGCATCGTCCTTCCACATGGGTTTAATTCCATCTTTGAAGAGATGAAAGTCACTGTGTCCTGTCAGGTCTCCAGGACGTATCATGTGGCTCCAGAACCGCTCCACAGAGGCAAAGGTGCTGATCTCTTTGATATTCTGTTTGTAGCTCTGTGAGGTGGTGGGACAGCCTGTGGTTCTCCTGGAGTACCAGAAAGTGTAGTTTTTTTTTTTGTTTGTTTTGTTGTTTTTGTTTTTGTTTTTTTGTTTTTGTTTTAAAAGTAATTTTATTGACAAACAAATAGAAATGAGATAGTTTCAAAACCGATTAGTAAGACAGTTTCAATAATTAATACATTGCATATTGTTGTGGTTATTCATTGTACAAGATGAAGACAAGATATCCTGTCCACAAACAAGAACAGGTCATTCTATTCATTGATTTAAGACAAAGTAGCTGTATATCTATCCTAACTATTCTGAACATACAGATACAAAATCATTCATTTTTATCCCTTTTTTTTGTTTAGTTTCATCAGAGAACAGTATTCCATTGTCATTTAAGCATTATAGGTATGTGAATTTAGCAAAATATCCCGATATAGTACAGTACTCCATAATAGAGGTGGGTTATCTTTAGGACTGGCAATGACAGAAGTTGTTTCCTTCAGCCTTTCACAGCCCAGCCTATTAACATGGCTTTACTTTTTATATCTCATGTTCATACTTTTCTGCTGGATTGTTAAGACCAAAATTAAAGCAAGACCTATATAACAAGAATTGTAACTTATGTATCTGACAAAGTCAGTCAAGTCCCCTCAGGATTTATGCTGAAACCCTGTACCGCAGTTTGAAGATCCTTTATCAGTGTCAGCCAGTGCTTGACAAATTTGCTCTCTGGGAAAGCCTGAGAGAATGTTTTCCCTCCATGTGACTCTCCTAAGACAATGATCCTGAGAATCTTCAGCAGGTTTTCACAACTTGCAGTTAATTGGTAGGATTCTCACCCTGACTAACTATAGATGCTGATACCTGTGAACTAAGCAACTGTACTAACGACGGCAATGTGTAATAGCAGGGTCACGCTTGGAGTGCCTGTCATTCTGGTCTTCTAAATACGTACTGCTTGTCATGACATACCAATTACTTCCATACTATCTCTCAAGTAAATGTTTAAGAAAAAGGACAACATATGAAAACAAGAGACAAAAAAAAGTACAGGACTGTCATGCTACAATGCTATATATGGTTATATTTCTAAATCTCTGTGTAAAAACATGAAATTGTTTATTCCTGTTTTTTAAAATATATTTTAAATTTTTTCTTCATATTCCATAGGGACTTAAATATAAACATCCCAATGCTAAATACAAAATATCTGTTCCAAGTTTTGCCTATAACATTTGATATTCAGACTGATAGTGAGGTTAAACCCAAGTGCCTATGTTAAAGGGTAATAATGTACTTCTCTTTTGGACAGTTAACAACCTAAGTTTGCAGACCAAAAATTACAGAAAAAGAAGGGCTGCAAGGATAGCCAACATTTTGGCCCTAGCCTTTCAAAGTCAGTGACAACTCATGACATAGGAGAACCTGCACTGTAACATCATGTAACTCAGTTGCATCCCACATTTTCAGATCAAGGAGATTATGGGGCCACAGAGGAAAGTGATTGATGATGTAGAGACAGAGACTTGGAGAGGAGAGACACTAGAGACAGTCAGAAGCTGGTCTGCCCCAGAGGCTGAAGGACCTGCAGAAAAGCAGGGAAGTTGATCAACATTTACATAGCATCTTCTGTTATACACTGTCACGTATCACTTCCTATTAGTTATCCTGAGTGGCAGAAAGTGTAGTTGTACTGCAAGGGATGTTCTGCCCATCCAGAGACAACAGCCTTCCTCTTGCTGCTGCTCTGACATTTGTCTTGTTCTGTTTTTTTCCTCTCAACATCTTTCAGTGTGCTGTTTTCTTCATTCTGATTGCGGTCTCCACTGTCATCTTTCAAGTCGTCGAATTTGTTGTTCATCCTCTTGCCACCACTGTAGCCACTGCCTCACACAATACTGGTTCTTAAGGGTTGTTACATCTGTGTTGTAATCTCTGAGTTCTGAAATGTCAAGAATAAGCGTGTCTTTGTGTCTGGAAACTCATTTAAAGAAATGTGTCTGGTTGTCAAGTAGGCAAGGGGTGGACTATACTGGTTAATACATTCTGTCAACTTAAGAAGTTTAAGTGAATAAGCAGGGAGTCAGAGTTCCACAGTCCCACCTCAGGAGTAGCTTGCTGTTGCCATTCCCTTTGCTCTTTGCTCTTTTTTGCCTCCATGAACTGCTTCCCTATGCCATGTGCAACTCTACCTTAAAGCCAGTTGAATGTGGACTGAAACATCTGCAAACTGTGAGATAAATAAACCTCTCCTTCCTTAATTCTGGGCGTTGGATATTTTGCCCCAGCAAGTAGAGAAAGGTAACTGAGACAATATATAATTTTGTTCAAACACCAAGCACCTAGAAATACAATGCAGAACCATTATTCCCTGCCAACCATGGTTGTTTTAGTAGTTTAATCCCTGCAGAATATTATCTTATATTGAAATGTAAAAGATATATGATGTAGACAATGAATTTTTTTTCATGGATGGGAAACCCTTTTTTTAAAAACAGATTAGTAGGACAGTTTCAATAATAAATACATTGAATATTGTCTTAGTGGCCATTTATAGTGCAAGGTGCAGACATGATATCCTGTCCACAAACAGTATGAGAACAAATCTTTCTATTCACTGAATTAAGAGAAAGTAGCTGTATATCTATTCTAGTTGTTTTGAATATGTAGATATAAAATGGTCCTTCTTTGTATCCTCATTTTTGTTTTGTTTTGTCAGAGAATGCATTGTTATTTAAATATTATAGGTGTGTGAATTCAGCAAAATATTCCAATATAGTCCAATAGTGCATAATAGTAGTGGGTTAACTCTAGGACTGGAAATGTTAGAAGTTGCTGATTTTAGCCTTTTATAGCTCAGCACATTAATATGGCTTTACTTTTTATACTTCATTTTTATACTTTTCAGCACAACAATCCAACACAGTCCAGTAGTCAACAATAGTAATGGGTTATACGCAGAAGTTGTTGGCTTGAGTATATCACAGCTCAGTGTATTAATATGGCTTTATTTCACATACATTTTTATACTTTTCTGCTGGATAGTTAAGACCAAGATAAAGCAAGACCTATATAACAAGAAATGTAACTTTTGTATCTAACAAGGCACTCAAATCTTGATCTTCTAAATATGTACTGCTTGTCTTGTTATAGCAATTACTGCCATACTGTCTCTCAAGTAAAGGTTTGTTTTAATAAACAAGGGTAACAAATGAAAACAAGAGACAAGAAAAAAAAGTCATAGTGCTGCAGAATATTAACAGACAATAGTTACACAGTTGTACACACAAAAAGTAATTTTTTAATGTTTGTTTATTTATTTGATACAAGGTCTCACTATATAACTTATCCTTTCATGATGACCATTATAAACAAACATATTATACTAATATATTTTAATAACATTTATTGGAGTCTCTTTAATAGGTCTATGGAGATCATTGGGATCTCTCATTAATAAACAAGAACAGGATATTTATTATTCCAGGCAATTGCTTTCTTCTTCATCAACTGGAGTCCTGTCCCATCATTTGCTCCTGACCTAAGAGATTCTTTTAAATTGTGTTAACAATTTTGACAACATATGAAAACCAGATCGCATCACACTATTTACACATTATTTTTTGAATGATAAATTCTCAAATCATCATAGAAAAATAACAAAAAATATACATTACATGATATATTGTCATACTGTCTCTCAAGTAAATTATTGTTTTAAAAAGGATATAAATAAAAAGAGATAAGGAAAAAAAGTCACAGGACCATGCTGCTACACAGCTGTATATGGTAAGATTTCTAAGTCTCTGTAAATATATGTAACCAGTTATTAATATATTTTTAATATATTTTTAATTTTTTCTTCATATTCTGTAGCGACTTAAACTTTAACATATCAACACTTGATGGAAAATACTTGTTCCATATTATGCCTAAGATGTTTGATGTTCAGACAAATAGTTAGATTAAACCCAACTGCACATATTATAGGGTAATAAAAAGCTTCTCTTCTGAAGGGTTAACAACCTAAGTTTGCAGCCTGGAGTTCACCCCCCACACTTGCTGGGCCTAGGCTGGCCTGGATCTGGGGGTCCTGAGGGAATCGCAGTAGTTCTCACTCACTCAGCGGGCTCAGGAGTGGGGGTTCCAGAGGGACGCAGGGGTCCTGGTGGCACGGTAGAGGGTCTCACTCATGTGGGTGCCTTAAGTTTGGTCTGGAGCGGTCCCGCAGGAGCAGGGAAGCTGGAAGCTCTCCCACACAATCACAGGGCCCAGGCTGGGCTGGATCTGGGGGTCCTGAGAGAGTTGCAGTAGTTCTCACTCACTCGGTGGGCTTGGGCTCAGAGCTCTGGAAGGTTGCAGGGGTCCCAGCGGTGTGGTAGAGGATCTCACTCACGCAGATGCCTGAGTTTTGGTTGGTCATTCATTTGTATCCCCGTTTTTGTTTAGTTTTGTCAGAGAAGGGTATTGCATTGTCATTTAAATATTGTAGGTGCATGAATTCAGCAAAATATTGCAATATAGTCCAGTAGTCCATAATAGTAGCAGGTTATCTGTAGGGTATGGTGATGTCAGAAGTTGTTGGTTTGAGCCTTTTACAGCTCAGCCTAATAATATTGTGTTACTTTTTATACCTTGTTTTTATACTTTTCTGCTGGATAGTTAAGACCGAGATAAAGCAAGACCTATATAACAAGAAATGTAACTTTTGTATCTGACAAAGATAGCTATTTGGGGCCAGTGAGATAGCTCAGCTGACTAAGTATCTGCTTAGGCCAACTTAGGGGCCCAAGTTCAATCCCCAGCACAACATGTCATGCCATCCCCACTGACAGGCATGCTGAGCAGGCCATTGGGTCCAGGCATGGAGGCACATGCCTGTAATACCAGTGCTGGGGACCACTGTAATGAGCCCAAGCTACCCAGTGACACCATGTACCCAATACATAAAAAAAAAGAAACAAACTAAGAATTTAAAGAACATCTGACACTTTGGAGTAGCTGTTGAAATTAAATGTGAAGTTAATAACATGGTTACTGAACAAATAAATGTTCAAAAAGTATTATTTATTCAGTGAGGAGACCTGCACAAGGTTAGACAGTTAGAAGAAAACAAGCTGTAATATTACATTTTAGAAGAATTTTTTCTTCAAATATTCAAAAACATACATTTTTACATAGCATAATTTATGCTTTTGGGAAAGCTCAGACATTATAGTTCAGTTTTCTATTTCAACAAAGACTTGCTTTCAACAGAAGATTTGCTCTACTTACTGCAGTGCCTCAGGATATTATTACAAACATCAATTTTCAGTGCATTACTGAGTCAGAAATACTACTTAACAGATACTCTGGAAGATAGGATGTCAGAAGAAAATGAGTTTTCAGTATATGGTACATTCTCTGTAATTTTTTCAAAAGGTACAACTTTAAAAAAATAACAGAAAAGATATAAAATTATCTTAAGAACAATGATATCTGTGTATCATTTTAATATTACTCAACTGGTAAAGCAAAATATCACTTAGTTTTTTGTTTGTTTGTTTGTTTGTTTGTTTGTTTGTTTTGGTATCAGGACTTGAACTCACTCATGCTTGCCAGGCTCTACTTCTTTTTTTTTTTTTTTATTTTTATTGAACAACAAATAGCAATGAAACACTTTCCAGACAAGTTGACAGGACAGATTTGGTAAATAAATACATTGAAAACTGTTTTCCTAATGTTTTGGTATCATACAAGGTGCATACATGATATTATACTTACAGACACTATTATAGAAGATGTCTCTAATGAGTGAATTAAGAGAGTATAGCTATATGCTTATTTTTATAGCTAAATTATATCACAGGTTCAATGATTAATACTTTCTATCTTGTTATCTTCCTAAAGGTGGTCGATAGTACTAGAAGCTGACATAATATCTTGTCCAACCACTATTAGTGCAAATCTTGCTTCTCATAGAACTATACAGAAGCATGGCATATTTATCCTAACTGTACTCTTTATACAAACACATCATGGTTCTTCCTTTGTA
>PVKA01008572.1:58582-72478 GCA_004027165.1 Ctenomys sociabilis
TTTTTTTTTTTTTTTTTTTTTTTTTTTTTTTTTTTTTTTTTTTTTTTTTTGTCTTTTTGAGACAGGGTCTCACTATGCAGTTCAGGCTGGCCTTAAGCTCACTTTGTAGCTCAGGCTGGTCTCGAACTCACAACAATCCTCCTGCCTCAGCCTCCCGAGTGCTGGGATTACAGGCATGCGCCACCATGCCCGGCTACTATAGCCATTTATAGCAAAGAACTTGGCTATAATTATGGCCCTGCATTATATATCTCATTTTTATACCTTTCTGCTCGGTAGTTAAGACTGAGATAGAGCAAGACCTATATAACAAAAAATGTAGCTTTTGTTTCTGATTAGGTCAGTGAAGTCCCCTTATGGTTTATCTTCTAATGCTGTACCTTACTTTGCAGATGCTTTGTCTGTGTCATCCATGTGGATGAGTCACGGCCAATGTTTGACCAGTTTGCTCTCTATAAGAGCCTGAGAGAAAGTCTTCTCTCCATGTGACTCTCCCCAGGCACACTATAGATCATCAATCTCTTTCCTCTGTGGCTCCATAATCTCCTTGATCAGAAAATTTGGGGCACAACTGTTCTGATGTTACAGTAGAGGTTCTTCTATATGCTCAGTCTTCGCTGACCTTGAAAGGCTGGGGCCAAAATGTTGGCTGATCTTGCAGCTCCTCTATTTCTCCACTTTTTGATCTGTGAAATTAGGTTGTTAACCATCCAGAAGAAAAGCTGTTTAGTGCTCTGCAGCATATGCCATTCACTTTACCCTAACTATCTGACTCAATTCTGTTTACTTGTTCTTGTACATTACTACTTCTATTTCTTCCTTTGACTCCTTATACTAGGGAGACTATATGATATTTGCACATGTGTGGCTGGTTTATTTTACCTATGAGTATACATTCAAGTGGCATCCACTTCAATATAAATGCTTCAAGTTTATCATTCTTTATAGCTAAGTAATACTCCATTATATAGAATACCACATCTTTCGCAACCATTCCTCATGTGATGGACATCTTGGTTGTTTCCAAGATTTTGCTATCACACATTGTACTGCTATAAACATAGGTACACATATATCACTATGATATAATGTTTTCCTTTCATCTGGGAAAACTCCCAGTAGGGGGATATCCGGCTTGAATGGGATTTCCAGTCCTAGTTAAGTGAGGAGTCTCCAAACTGATCTCCATGATGGTTGCACCCTCAGCAGTACACAAGTGTTCCCTTTCCACACAACCTCTCCAACATTTGTTGTTGGTTGACTTCTTTATGATAGCCATTCTTTCTGGAGTGACATGGTATCTCAGTGTTGTTTTTATTTGCATTTCGCTGATAGCTAGTGTTGTGGAGCATTTTTTCATATGTTTATTTGCTTCTTTAATTTCGTCCTCTGAGAAGTGTATATTCATCTCTGATGCCCATTTCTGGATTGGGTCTTTAAATTTGAGGGCCCTAATGTATCTTACTTCTTCATATATTCTAGAGAGCAGACCTTTGTCTGATTGCATATTAGTTAGGATTTTTTCAAAATTTATGGGTTATCCTTTCAGTTTGTTGACAATTTCTTTTGATGTGCAGAAACTCCTCAGGAAGAGTTGATCCCAGTTGTTGATTCTTTCAAGTGTTTCTCATGCGAATATATGTTCATGAACTCTTTACCTACCCCTATGTCTTCAAGAGCTCCTCCTACTTTCTCTTCAAGGAGATTAAGCGTTTCTGTTTTAATGTTTACATCTTTAATCCATTTTACTGTAGCTTAGTGCATGGTGGTAGAGCTGGGTCAAGTTTTAGTTTTCGGCATGTACAAAGCCAGGTTTCCCAGCACCATTTGTTAAGGAGGCTATCTTTCCTCCAGTAAGCTTGTTTGGCCCATTTGTCGAAGATCAGTGGGTGAGTATGTTCCTCAATGCCTCTTCATCTTCTAATCTATTCCATTGATACTCAGATCTATTTTGTTTCCAATACCTTGTTGATTTTATCCCAGTGGCTTTGTAGTATAATTTCAAGTCAGGAATTATGAAGCCTCCAGCCTTGTCTTTATTGCTCAAGACTCCCTTTGCTATTCTAGGTCTTTTGTGGTTCCAAATAAATTTTAAGAATGATTACTCTAGGTGTGGGATGTATGTTGGTGGAAGTTTGATACGGATTGCATTTAATCTGTATAACAATTTTGGGAGCATGGCCATATTCACAATGTTGGTTATTCCTATCCAGGAGCATGGAATATTTTTCCATTTTCTGAAATCCTCTATAATCTCTTCTCTTAGGGTGTTGTAATTTTCTGTGAAAAGATCTTTGACTTCCTTGGTTAAGTGAATTCCAAGGTATTTCATTTTCCATGGTGCTATTGTAAAACATATTCTTTCCATTGTTTCCCTTTCAGTGTGTTTGTTCTCTGTGTAGAGGGATGCTATTGACTTTTGAGTATTGACTTTGTATCCTATTATCCTACTGAATTTGTGTATCAATTCTAGTAGTTTCTTGGTGAATTTTTTTGGGCTTTCCAAGTAAAGTACCATGTTATCTACAAATAGTGATATTTAATTTCTTCTTTACCTAATCTTATTGATTTTATTTCTCCCCCTTTTCTAATGGCTGTGCTAATGATTCCAAGACTATATTGAATAGGAGGAGTGATAGAGGACATCCTTGTCTTGTACCTGATCTAAGATAGAGTAAACAATTTCAGTTTTTCCCCATTTAGGATTACATTAGCTTTTGGGTTGTCATGGATGGCTTTTATCAAGTTAAGGTAGAGTCCATCTATTCCAGTATTCTGTAGGACTTTGAACATGAATGAGTGTTGGACTTTGTCAAAAGTTTTCTCTGCACCAATTGAGATGATCATGTGGTTTTTAGATTTCAGTCTATTAATATAGTGTATTACATTTATAGATTTTCGAATATTGAACCATCTTTGCATCCCTAATATGAATCCTACCCAGTCATGGTGTACGATCTTCTTGATGATTTGCTGTATTCTATTTGCAAGGATTTTATTGAGTATTTTTACGTCTATGTTTATGAGGGAGATTGGCCTGTAGTTCTCCATTTTGGTTGTCTATCCTTGGTTTTGGAATCAGTATTATACTTGCCTCCAAAAATGATTTTGGGAGGACTGTTTCCTTTTCAATTTTATTAAAGAGTTTGTGGAGTGTTGGTATTATATCTTCTATAAATTTCTTGAAGAATTCACTTGTGAATCCATCAGGACCTGAACTTTTCTTTGTCAGTAGGCTTTTTATTATGTTTCGTATTTTGTTGGCTGTTATTGGCTTATTGAGAGATGTTATATCTTCTTGCTTCAGTTTTGGTAAAGATTCTCGAAGTAACTATTGATAATCTTCTGAATTTACACTGGGTCTGTGGTGATTTCACCTTTTTCATTCCTTATTGCATGTACTTGAATTTTTTCTTGCCTCTTTTTAATGAGGTTGGCTAGAGGTTTATCAACTTTATTAAGTCTTTCAAAGAGCGAATTTTTGATTTGTGGATTCTTTGAACTGTTTTCTTCATCTCAGTTGAACTAATTTCTGCTCTAATGTTTATGATTTCTTCCCATCTTTGCGCTCTGAGTTTCATTTGCTCTTTTTCTAGATATTGGAGGTGCAACATTAGGGTGTTTATTTGTTCCCATTCTATTTTCCTAACGTGTGAGTTCATAGCTATGACTTTCCCTCTAAGAACTGCTTTTATTGCATCCTATAAATTCTGGTGAGTTGTGCTTGAATTTTCATTGAATTGTAGATATTGTTGAATTTCTTGTTGAATTCCTTCTGTGACCCATTAATTGGTGAGTAGTGTGTTGTTTAATTTCCATGAATTGAACTGATTTTTCAGGTTTCTTTTGTCATTTTATTCCAGCTTCATTGCCGTGGTCAGATATGATGCATGGGATAACTGTGTTTTCTTGCATATACATAGCCATGACCTTTGGACTGGTATGTGGTCTATTTTGGAAAATGACCTGTATGCAGCTGAAAAAAATGTGTATTCAGCTATGGTTGGGTGGAACACTCTGTATATGTCCACCAGGTCCATTTGTTCCAACCTCTGGCTCAGTTCTGCTACTTCATTGCTAATTTTTTGTCTGGTTGATCTATCTTTTGAGATAAGGGGTGTTAAGGTCTCTTGTTAAGATTGTGGTGTTAGATATTAGATTTTTCATGTCCATTACGATTTGTCTTACATAGTTGGGTGCTCCTGTGTTTGGTGCATACATATTTATGAGTGTTACCTCTTCCTCTTGAATTTTTCCCCTGAGCAATGTATAGTGGCCTTTGTGTCATTTCATCCTTCTTGGTTTAAAGTTGAGGTTGTTTGAGAACAGAATTGCTACTCATGCTTTTTTCTGAGGTGCTTGGGCTTGTAGTACTGATTTCCATCCTTTGATGTTGGCCCATGAATGTCCTTTGAGTTAAGTGTGTTTCTTGTATGCAGCATATTGTTGGATTTTGTTTACTGATCCACTGTGCCAGTCTATTTCTCTGAATTGGTGAATTGAGTCCATTTACATTGATGGGTATAACTGAAATGTGTTGAAATATGTTTGTCATGATATTTACCTGCCTTTGTTTACTCTTTTGTATCTTGTGTTTAATTGTCTGTCCTGTTTAGTGGGTTCCTTCCATTTTCATTCATGGAGTTCTGGTCATCGTGGTTTCTCTCTAGAACATCTTTCAGCAGCCTATTTATGGATGGCTTTGTCATCATGAAGTTCTTTAGTTGCTCTTTGTCGTGGAAGCATTTTACTTCTCTATCAAACTTGAGAGTTTTGCAGGGTATAATAGTCTGGGCTGGAATTTGTTTTCATGTAAGACTTGAAGAACTCTGCTCCATGCTCTCCTTGCCTTCATTGTTTGTGTAGAGAAGTCGGCTGTAATTCTTATGGGTTTTTCTTTGAATGTGATCTGCTTCTCTCTAGCAGCTTTCAGAATATTATTCTTTTCTTGGATTTCTGCAATCTGGACTATTACAAGTCTCATTTTATTTTTACTTGGGTTGAAGTTATTTGGTGTTCTGTATTCGGTTACCTGAATGTTGGTTTGTTTCCTCATATTTGGGAAGTTTTCTGAGATTACTTTTCCCCAGATTCTTTTTATTTCATTTGTTCTGACTCCTTCATTATCATTGATGCCAATTAATCTCACATTGTTCATCTTAACATCATCTTGCAGGTGATGTATTATTCTTTCCTGCATTCTGGGTTGTTTTTAAGAGATCCTTCCTCACCTTTTCACTAGTTGCACCAGCTTCCTCTAGATCTGAAACTCTGTCTTCACTTTCACTCAAATGGTTTTGTAGACTTGTGATTGATAGTTTAATTCTTCTGTATCTCTTTGACTCTGTTTCAGCATTCTATTTCTTTTCTGTATTGCTCATTCAAGGAATCCTTCATATTTCTGATCTCTATTTTTTTAGCCATGTCTTCTTTAGAGGTTGCTGCTAATTCTTTCTCAGCAGAGTTTCTTCCAAGTTGGGTTTTCTATATACATTTCAGGAATTGAGTCTGTATTTCAGATGCTATGATTTCAAAGAATTCTTTTTTTATTTCAGAAATTATTTCTGCTTTGAGTTCCTCATGACCTTTCTGCTGTTGTTTCTTTGCTTCTGATGCTGTTAGTTCATATGTTTCAGCTAGAATAGTGTTACCTGCACTTGTTCTGGGTGAGCATTGGGTTTTCCCCAGATGTTTCTGGATTTGATTCTTTATTTCATATGCTATGTATTCAAATATTTCTTTTTATTTTGGACATTAATTTTGGTCTGAGTTCCTCTATACCTTTCTGCTGTTGTCCCATTCCTTCTTTATCTGTTAATTCATTCATTTCAGCTGAGCCAGTGTCCTCTGCACTTATTGGTGGCCTCGATGCCTGAAATTGTATTTTTCTCCTTTACTTTGTCACTTTGTATAGCACTGACCTCTGATCTTTGGTGTAGAGCTTTGGTGCAGCTATAACCTTAGTGCATAATGAGATTCGGCTGCCAATCCATTAATTTTCAGATTATTCAGTTATGCCTGGCCTGGATCTAGCTGTTGTGTTCAGTTCCTTTTTGCTGCAGCTCCTGTGATTCCCCTCTCTTGGTTCCCTGGTCATGTGAACACGAACCGAACGGGGATTCAGAACGAGTAGTGAAAATTTCCACTATCTTGGCTGGCTGTAGGGCGGGGATCCAGGAAGTTGCCAGAGTTGGTCCTAGTGTGTCAGGAGCTCACTCTCTGCATGGGCAGGCCTGGGCTTTGCTGCCTTCACTGGGCTCCCAAAAGGGTAGTGTATGTTCTCATTCACTGGGCAGGCTGTGCTGGGTCAGCCAATCGATGCTGGGTCCGAGGCTGCGGGCCAGTACTGGAGAAGGCTGGGAAAGGTCTCTCTGGCATGGTATGCCCGCAGTTCCCACCCACAAGCTGAGCTGCGCTGGGTCTGGGGCTATGGGGCAGAACCAGAGCATCCTGGGAAAGGTCTGTTCAGCTCGGCGGGCCTGGAGCCCTCACACACAGGCCGAGCTGCACTGGGTTTGGGGCCCTCTATTTCTTTTTTATGTATTAGATTCATAAATACCAGACAAAGGTTTTCTATAGATATAATTATATAGACATTTAATTACTATTTATTTGCCATAAGATCATAAATAAAATTTGTATATATACCCTTCATTTTTTATAAATTCATGAGTTCTGGTTTCCTATATTTCTCATATATCTGTCAACCTAACTTGTGGTAAGTTTTCAAAATATTCCTTCCATGAAAAATGTTATTTGCGGTGGCCGGGGAGATGACTCAGTAGAATAAGCATTTCCTTCGCAAACGCCATAGTCTGAGTTCAATCCCCAGTTCTGCAAAAAAAAAAAAAAAAAAAAAAAAGAAATGTTATTTGGTAATAATAATTTTTTTTTGATAGGGATCCACCACCTTTAAGACCTTATGCTTGCCAGACAAGCACTTATTCTACTGAGCTATCTCCCCAGCCCTATAATAAATTATAATAGCAAGTTTTATAAGTTTTGATCATTCTAAGCACAACTAGGCAAAGAAATTAGAAAATTAGTGGGGTCTAATGTGATTCAACCAAAAATGTTCATCATATATAAAAATGATATATATAAACATATATGTAGATTAATCTTTTTTATTGATTTTATTGAGAAACAACAATAAGATAGTTTTAAAACCGATTAATAAAACAGTTTCAATAATTCTTAGTGGTTATTTATAATACAAGATCCAGACATGACATCATGTCTAAATACTATGAGTACAAATCCTTCTTCTCAATGAATCAAGAGAAAGTAGCTATATAGCTATCCCAACTATTTTGCATACACAGATACAACATGGTTCTTCCTTTATATCCCCTTTCTTATTGTTCAGCCTTGTTAGACATGAGTATTCCACTGCCATCCAAACATTCTAGATATATGAAATTCAGCAAAATAATCCAATATAGTTCAGTTGTCCATAATAGTAGTGGTTATCCATAGAACTGGCAATATCAGAAGCTATTGGCTTGAGCCTTTCACAGTCAGCATATTAACATGGCTTTACTTTTCATAACTTGTTTTTAAACTTTTCTGCTGAATGGTTAAGACCAAGATAAAGCAAGACCTATATAACAAGAAGGGTAGCTTTTGTATCTGATAAAGTCAGTCAAGTCCCCTCGGGATTTATCCTGTAACCCTGTGCCACAGTTTTCAGATCCCTTGTCAGTGTCAGCCATGTGGATGAATTATGGCCATTGCTTGACCAATTGGCTCTCTGTGAAAGCCTGAAAGAATGTTTTCTCTCCATGTGACTCTCCTTAGGCACACTCTACATCATCAGTCACATTGCTCTGTATTCCCATAATCTTCTTGACTGGATTAATGTTAATTAAAAAGTTTTTTATAAAGACAGAGTCCCATCAAATTCAAATGCTACCTGTTAGATATACATATCTTAGCCTGAGTTCTTTCAGGGTGATTCTAAGAATCATATTCCAAAATTAATGAACTGAACAGACCCTGAAAAAATCTGCATGTTTTCAGATAAAAGAACATATTTAATAAATGAATAGGAGTTAACCAGCAGTTTTGGAAATTTGGTTAAATTTAGTTCTGATTATTTTTTATTTTGGTCTATTTTAAATGAGTTTGAATTTAAATTCTTTGCTGATATTGAAGTACAATTGATTTATTTTATATATTCCCTTTTGCCCTGAAACTTCATTAATTTTGTTACAGAATTTAAATTGCTTATTCCTTTGGATTTTCTACATATTATAATAATTTCAACTGAAAATAATATATTTTAAAATATTATACATTCTTTCTCAGTAATATTTGTCTTTTAATCATATTTATCCTATATTACATTATCTAGAACTGTTAGTATACTGTTGAATGAATTTATGTGAACGTTCTCGACATGTTTCTCTCCCTGGGGAAAACCCAGCTTACATTTTCAACCTGTGGCGAATTAACTAATGTTCAACTTGTAACACTGAGCTGAACAGAACCAGTGTAGCTGTGGTTGCAGAAGGCACCCCTGAGGATTGTTATCAATATCATAAAAGAACTGGAGGGGAATATGGTGTGTTGTTAATTCTCCTGGAGAACCTTGTCATGCTGATTTTCCTGTTATGAACTCAACTATTCTTATCATTGGAAAAGCTTAGGTTCTCTCTGTCTCTGAAAATGACTGTGGTTCTCTTCAAGGGAGCTCTGGTCTGTACCTTGAGCATTGTTTCCTGACTCCAGTACAGATCCCTCAGCCTGCTACCACAGACCCTTCATCCTGCTGGCACACACTATCTAGCTTCCACCACTGACCTACAGGTCTCCCTAATCCAGATCCTTGACACAGACTTGCACGAGACATCGTTGTGATCTTGTGACCTTCACTTGGACTCATGAAGGACATTAACATGGGCTCTAGGTCCTCAGCTGGACTTATGCAGGACATTTCTGGGGGATCTAGACCCTCAGCTGGATTATTTGGATATCATAAAATAGTCCTATAAATTATGCACCCTGTATTAAATATGCTCTCTTGCAAATCCTGACTACACCAACTAACTGAATGATGTATTTGTTTAGAATTCTAATTAACTGCATATAATAGAAAGATTTACTTTTTTAAAGTTGCACAAACAAATTAAGGAATTTTCCTCTTGTATCAAGACTTCTGGGACCAGCCAAATAGCTCAGTGGATTAAAGCACCTGCAAGCAGGCGCAGGGACCACGGGTTTGATCCCCAGGCCTGCCATGCCAGTCCCACCTGTGGCATGCTGAGACAGCATTTGAGACTGGGCATGGTGGCACATACTTGTAATCCCAGCTCTTGGGAGGTTATAAACAGGTAGATAACTTCGAGTTCGATCTGATAGTGAGACCCTGAACACCCTATAGACCCCTTCCCTAAAATTTAAAAAAAAAAAAAAAAAAAAAAACTTTGGAAGGTAGGCAGCCCAGATATGATACATCATTCTACTATGTTATTTGGAATTCAACCTTTTTGATCTTCCTACTCGGTTATCCGAGAGTTGTCCCCTCATTGTGCTACTTCAGGTACCAATTTTTTAATTAATGAAAAAGAACAGAGAAGGCAAAGTACAATAAGTTCTGAGTTAGCTTTTGTAGAGGATGAATTTTCTATCTTTAAAACATTTTTCTTGTTTTGTTACATCTTTCAACAAGAACAACAGGTATTTGTGTCCTTAGGTGATTTGGTTATTGTGTAAATATCATAGGATACACTTTATGAACCTAGATGGTACAAATCAATCAGTAAATGTTGTCTTTCGTTTCACTCAAGAGATATCATAAACACAGCTGTAAAAGACTGCTGCTGGCATAACAGCATATTTTTTACAGTAAAATCTTTTAGAAGCAGTACACTTGAAAGTAATATAAAAAGTACAGCACTAAAAATACATAACACAGTAAGTTTGTCTACACTAGCATCATTAAAACTTTTAATGTACTGTAATGTTATAACTGCTATGATATCACTGGACTGGAAGAAGTTTTAAGCTGGATTATAGACCTCTTGCACTAGTACACCTAATATGTAATTGACAGATGTGATTATGTAGCAAAGAGGTGCTTGCTTACATGTTACTGGATAAACTGTTTTACATTCATGCTTATCTACCAAAGAAGCTTGGAGAACAGTGATTTATATTGTTTTGAGGGCAATATAGTTTCTAAGTAGCATATCTAAAAATTCAATTTCTGTGAGTAAAGATGAAGGAAAGTGTTGAGTAGGCACCTACGTGTCTGCATAATGGATGAAACTTTGTATTTTGCAAGAATGTTGATCTCCAAGTTAAGAATGCTGGAGGAAGACTGGTGGCAAAAGTTATAAATGATCTATAAGAAGGCTCTAAACTCTGACATAAAGCCAAATTTGAAAATCTGAGATCAGGGATGTTTCATGCTTACAAAATAAAATTACATTTTGACATCTTGTATAATAACATTAGGAACACGTCATTTATTTGTAAATGAAATCAAAGCCCATTGCCTAAACTTAAGCCTCTTAATATCTTAATATATATGGTTCGCTTGTTCAAATGAAATAGATTACTTTTTTCTATTAATTACAAAAATGGATAGAAAATTCATATTAAAAATTATTGATATTGCACGAAGTTTAAAATTGTGAACAATTACTAATCTTATAACTTAAAACAACATTGAGATTCCATGCCACAAAGAATGGTTATCATCAACAAATCAACCAATAAAAAATGCTGGAGGCGATGTGGGGAAAAGGAGCCCTTCTGCACTGTTGGTAGGCATGTAGACTGTAAAACAACTCACAAATCATCATGGAGATTCCACAAAAAACTAGGATCAGAGATCCCATTCAGCCCAGCTATTGTCTTTCTGGGTATTTTGTCAAAAGAATTAAAAACATCATACCACAGCGATATATGTGTACCCATGTGTATAAAAGCACAATTTGTAATAGCTAAATCTTGGAAATAATCTAACTGCCCATAAATTGAAGAATGGATAAAAAAAGATGGAATATTTTTATGCAATGAATACTACTTAGACATAAAGAAGGATAAACTTGAGTTTCTAGGGGTAAATGGATGTCACTTGAGACCATACTCATAAATGAAATAAATCAGACTTCCATATGTATACATTGCATTGTCTGCTAGTGTGAGACACTGAAAGAATAAAATGCAAAATGTACAATAGATATTGCAAAATCTATAAAAAAAAAGAAACAGTGCAATAGAAAGAGAAATTGACATGAGGAAAAGGAAAAGTTTTATATCAAAAAGTTAAGATAGCTAAAGTAAAGTTTTTTATTTTATTTTATTTTATTTTATTGTACTACAAATGTCAATCAGACAGTTTCAAGACACCTTAACAATACAGATCCGATAAACTAATACACTGCAAAGCATTTTCATAATGTTTTGGTATTGTACAAGGTGCATACATATTATATTTACAGATATTATTTTAGCAGATATCTCTTATCAGTGAATTAAGAGTGTAGCTGCTTACTTATCCTATTTTTTATACCTGAATTATATCAAAAATTCAATAATTATTTTCCTAGTGGATGACCATAGTACTAGAAGCTGACATAATATCCTGTCCAACCACCATCAGTGCAGATCTTGCCTCTCATAGGATTATGTAGAAGCACAGCGTTATCTATCCCATCTATCCTGTACTGTCTATACACACACATCATGATTTTTTCTTTCTGTACCCCTTCCTTTGTCTACACCTGTCAAACGTGGGCACTCCATTGTCATTCAACTAACTTAGGTGCTTGAACTCCACAACATAATCCAACACAGTTCAGCATTCCACAATAGTGAGTTATCTGAAGAAGTTGTCAACCATAGCCATTTACAGCTCAGCTTAATATTATGGCCCCATGATGTATACTTCATTTTTATACTTTTCTGCTGGATGGTTAAGACCTAGATAGAAAAAAAATTATATACCAACACATGAACTTTATATTTCCTATGTGGTCACTGATGTCCTCTCAGGGTTTATCTTGTAGTCCTGTGCATTATTCTGTAGTTCTTTTGTCTGTGTCATCCATGTGGATGAGTCACGAGCAATGCTTGACCAGTTTGCTCTCTGTGAGAGCTTGAGAGAAAGTTTTCTCTTTATGTAACTCTCCCCAGGCACACTATAGAACTTTGATCTCTTTCCTCTGTGGCTCCATAATCTCCTTGTTCAGAAAATTTGGAGCTCACCTGAGTTTCATGATGTTGCAGTACAGGTTCTCCTATGTCCTGAGTCTTCGCTGACCTTGAAAGGCTAGGGCCAAAATGTTGGCTGGCCTTGTGGCTCTTCTATTTCTCCAACTCTGACTTATGAACTTAAGTTGTTAACCATTCAGAAGAAAAGCTGATTAGTATCCTGCAGCATATGCCATTCACTTTGCCTTATCTGACTCAATTGATTTTAGTTGTTGTACGTTTCCTTTTGTATTTCTGCTAGGGAGACTATACGATATTTACACATGTGTGTCTGGTTTATTTCACTTATGAGTATATGTTCAAGTGGCATCCACATCACTATAAATGCTTCAAACTCATTATTCTTAATAGCTGAGTAATACTCCATTATATAGAAATACTACATCTTTTTCAACCATTCCTCATGTGATGGACATCTTGGTTGTTTCCAAGACTTTGCTATCACACATTGTGCTGCTATAAACATAGGTACACATATATCTCTATGATACAATGTATCCAGATCCTTTGGGAAAATTCCCAATAGGGGGACAGCCGGCTTGAATGGGATTTTTAGTCCTACTCTTTTGAGGAATCTCCACACTGACCTCCACAATGGTTGTACTAGTCTACATTCCCACCAGCAGTGGAGAAGTGTTCCCTTTTCCCCATAACCTCTCCAACATCTGTTGTTGGTTGATTTCCTTATGATAGCCATTCTTTCTGGAGTGAGACGGTATCTCAGTGTTGTTTTTATTTGCATTTCACGAATGGCTAGCGATGTGGAGCATTTTTTCATATATTTATTTGCTTCTTTAATTTCATCCTCTGAGAAGTGTGTATTCATTTCAGATGCCCATTTCTGAATTGGGTCTTTAAATTTGAGGGCCCTGTAATATCTTGGTTCTTTATATATTCTAGACAGTAGTCCTCTGTCTGATTGCTTGTTAGGATTTTTTTCAAAATTTGTGGGTTGTCTCTTCACTCTGTTGACAATGTCTTTTGACATGCAGAAGCTCCTTAAGAAGAGTTGATCCCAGTTGTTGATTCTTTCAAGAGCTTCCCATGTGAATATATGTTTGTTCATGAACTCTTTACCTACCCCTATGTCTTCAAGAGTTCCTCCAACTTTCTCTTCCAGGAGATTGAGTGTTTCTGTTTTAATGTTTAGATCGTTAATCCATTTTGACTTTAACTTAGTGCATGGTGATAGAGCTGGGTCAAGTTTTAGTTTTCAGCATGTAGAAAGCCATATTTCCCAGCACCATTTGTTAAAGAGGCTATCTTTCTTCCAGTGAGCTTGTGTAGCCCCTTTGTCAAAGATAAGATGGCTGAGTGTTTTTGTAGATGCCTTTGTGTCTTCTAATCTATTCCACTGATCCTCAGGTCTATTTTGTTGCCAATACCATGTTGATTTTATCACAGTGGCTTTGTAGTATAATTTCAAATCGGGAATTGTGATGCCTCCTGCCTTGTCTTTCTTGGCCAAGATGGCCTTTGCTATTCTAGGTTGTTTGTGGTTCCAAATAAATTTTAGGATTGATTTCTCTATATCTGGGAGGTATGTTGGTGGCAGTTTGATAGGGATTGCATTAAATCTGTACAGCAATTTTGGGAGTATGGCCATCTTCACGATGTTGGTTCTTCCTATCCAGGAGCATGGAATATCTTTCCATTTTCTGAAATCCTCTA
>PVKA01008573.1:0-72371 GCA_004027165.1 Ctenomys sociabilis
TGCAGAACCAGGTGCAGCAGAGACACCACAGCGAATCCCCTGGGCGATGACATCTTCAGTGTTTTTCACCTTCCGCTCCCTGAGGACCTTATGAAGCCAGTCATCATCTGTCTCGATGCCCACGTTGTCCGGGATCTTCTTGATGTCCTTGGCACTGGGGAAGGCATTGAAACCAAGGGCCACCATCAAGTAAGAGGCCATGAAGTGCACTGTCAGCGGCGGCAGCGGCAGACAGGCCTCACGCTGCGACCACCATAGTGCCAGGCAGCAAAAGGGACATATATGAATAATTAAACAAAATCTATCTTGCTGTACATTTGCATTCTTCACTAGTCACCATGTCAGCAGTACATAGTATCCAAAGCAACACAAAGCATAAAAGGATAAAGTAAAAAGATGCAGCCATAAAGATTCAGTCCAAGCCTCCCTGAAAGTTCTAAAAGTGAATACCCTCCTCTCTGGATGGCAAATGTGAAAAACCAATGGCCACAGCTAGAGTGTAATCTGCCTCACTTCCAGTTTCTTGCGGTGAAGAAAGCGTGTGTTATGGTTTGTGCCTAGTCGTCTCCCTCAAAGTCTCATGTAAGTTATGGGGCAGAGGCGGCAGCAAGAGCAATGAGTGGCTTGAAGGGCGGGGCCAGAGCACCAGGGCGGGGTCTGAGGGGCGGGGCCTGAGGCGGGGCCGGGGAGGTGTGAACCATTAAACTGGCTAGCCTGTGCCCTCTCAGAGATGTTTAGAGGGTCATCCCGGGCATGGCAGGGGCCCAGCCTCTCCTCCAGTGAAAACTCCAGCAACTGTGAGCTAAATAAACCTTTCCTTCCCTCATTTTGAGTGTCAGGTATTTTAGAAGAGTAACTAAGACAGAATTTGTACCAGAGAAGTGGGGTCGTTACTGTGGCTGAACCTGACCATACGGATTACAATGGCTGATGGGAAGAGATAGGAAAGGCTTGGAGAGGTCACCGAGAAGTGAAGCGCTGGAACAGCTTTGGCTGTTCTGTAGGGAAGATGCTGGTCAGAGCTCAGACCAGAAGACTGATAGATATGTTGCCTGTAAAGACCAGGCCGGGGAGGTTTCTGCTGGGAAGAAGGACTGCACTGGTCATTGGACTCCAGGTCATTTATGTTTTCGTTTGGCAGAAAGTTTGTCTGAACTTTACCCACGTCCAGACACTTTGCCTGAGACTGAGATGAAACATGGAGGACTGATTAATCTTTCAAAGGAAATCTGAAAGCAGTGAAACATTGAGGCAGTGCTAAGGTTATTGTTAAGGGCTCTTCATCAGATTTATGTTGAGAATGAGTAGAGAAGAGCCCAGAAAAATGATCAAAAATGTGACTTTGGCCAGGAAGGCTGTGGTGTGGACTACAGAGAGTGAGCTGCGATCTCCATTGTCGAGAAGGAATAGGAGAGTAGAAAGGACGTCTTGAGTTCAATCCCTGGTTCCACCAAAGAAAAAGAAAAAGAAGAGTCCTGAGGGTATCACAGGAGGTGGCAGGTTCTCACCCTTTGCAGCCTCAGAATCACAAGGGTGAGGGACTTTGCTTTGAGGAGAAGGCTGCAGAGCCCTATGTTCCAGAATGGAGGCAGTGGTCACACCAGATTATAGAATGGCACCAGCACAGAGAAAATATTTCTTGGAATCAGGGTCAGAGTGCTGGGCAATCTCAGCACTCGCCCCCTACAGCCAAGAGAGAGGAAAGCCTACGTACTGCTTCTGCTGGCAGCAGCCCTTGGCATCATCCTTGTGGCACTGGTTTTAGGTGCATGCAAGATGCAGGAATTCTGAGGTTAAGAAGGCTTCCACCTAGATTTCAGAAGGCCTGGGAGGCCAGGCAGTGTGCCCCTGAGAGGGCAGTGTGCAAAGCTGTTAGTGAGAAGCCTATTCCATGGAAACCCCAGAAGTTTGGAAAAGCCAGGAATGTGGATCATCTAAGGGAAACTGCAAAGAGGGAGCAAGGCTGGCTTAAGAGAGAAGCGATGGGCGCTATAGCCACCAAATGTGCCATATGGACAGAGCCACATGGAGCTCACAATTTGCCACAGATTGCTTCATATGTTCCACATGGAACTATAGGACTTAATGTTTGTCCTGCTGGATTTTGGACTTGTTTTGGCCCCAATGGTTTATGTTCTCCTGTGTATACCTTTTGGAGTAGTAATGTCTATCTTGTGCCTTTGAATGTTGGATGTATTTAACTTTTCATTTGTACAGGGGCTCACAGTTGAGGGTTTGCCTTGGATCTTGGAGGAGACTTGGGGCTTGTACTTTTCAGCAATGCTGAAACTGTTGGGACTTTGTTAACTCTTAGACTGACTAAAATGCTTTTTAGAAAAAGGGATGTGCATGAGACTTTGGGGGTTCAGGGGCAGAATGTTATGGTTTGTGTCTAGTTGTCCCCCAAAGCCTCATGTCAGTTATGGGGCAGAGATGGCTGGAGGAGCAACCTGGGGCTTGAGGGGTGGGGCCAGAGCACCAGGGCAGGGCCCAAGAGGCATGAACTGTTAAACTGGCTAGCCTGTGCTCTCTCAGAGATGTTTAGAGGGCCATCCTGGACATGGCAGTGCCCTAGCCTCTCCTCCAGCATCTTTTTTTTTTTTTTTTTTGCAGAACCAAGGATTGAACTCAGGCCCTTGTGCTTGCCAGGCAAGCGCTTATTCCACTGAGCTATGTCCCCGGCCCTTCCCCAGCATCTTGAAACCTCCAGTAACTGTGAGCTAAATAAACCTTTCCTTCCCTCATTTTGAGTGTCAGGTATTTGTCCCAGCATGAGAGAAGAGTAACTAAGACAGCGTACCAATGAGAAATAAAGCAACCCTGGAAAGGGCAGGCACCTGAAGGGAATGAGTGACTCTCACTTTGCCTAAAGAAAGGGTACAAAACCTTTCCACGGTCCACTGAACGAAAATAGGAAAAAAGCAGCGCTAACTTGGAGAAGACACAGAATAAGCAGACACATCCTTAAAACCCCGTTTTCTCAAGTCCTGTTTTGTGAACAATAGAAGGGAAAGTTTTTTTTAGGCAGAATGGAGGATGATAGCAAACAAGAGCTCTGACATCAAAACTGGAGCTATATTCAAAGCCTAGCCTCTAACAAGCAAGTGGGGCTGGCAGGTTCTGGTACAACCAGAAAGGCACACACAGGTCAGCTGCCTGATTAAACAAGTTTACACAACAAACTAGACAGTAGCAGATCTCCAAACCACAGCAAGTCCCCAGAAGGCTTGGTGAGAACAATACTAGGCTCACTCCCATCCATGTCTGATTCAGGAAGCCAGAAGCGGGATCCAACTGGGCACGGCAGTGTCCACCACCACTCTAGAGCAGGAGGATTAAAATTCCATACACAGCCAAGCGTGGTGGCGCAGGCCTATAATCCCAGCACTCGGGAGGCTGAGGCAGGAGGATTGTTGTGAGTTTGAGACCAGCCTGAGCTACAAAGTGAGCTTAAGCCCAGCCTGAACTGCATAGTGAGACCCTGTCTCAAAAAGATAAAAAAAAAAAAATTCATACACATGGCCCATGTAGCACACAAGATCCTGTTTCAAATCAAAATGTTAAAAGGGATGCAGATGTCGCTCAGCTCCTTGGGTTGAGTCCTCATGGCCAGGGGGAAAGCCACACATCCAATCGTGACTGACAGTGGTCAGGGAGAACCCACGTTTCTAACATGATGCTGCAGGCCTACGAGCCACATTATGGCAATGCTCATTCATAGCAAGATGAATACCTACAGAGGTAAAATTTGTGGGCCCTGTCTCCGTCCGGCTGCAGGTGTCAGGTGTGTGCCTGAAAAGGGCGGCGGGGCTATGAATTTCATGTGGAATGATGCAAGTTCAAGGGGAACAAAACAGAGGAACATCTTTCATGATGTTTCTAGTGACTGCACTTGCCAACACAAACAACAGGGAAGACAGAACAGAGAAGAACATTATACCTGATATCTACGTTTAGTCCCTAAACTGGTTTTAATAAAGGAATTAATGGGGCCGGGGAGATGGCTCAGTGCAATAAGTGCTCCCCTGGCAAGCACAAAGGCCTGAGTTCAATCCCTGGTTCCACCAAAAAAATAAAGGCGTTAGTCTTACTTCCCTGGAGGTGCCCTCCATGTCCCAACTGCCTTCACGCATCAAGAGCTCCTTAAGTTGTCTGGGAGGCTCTTGCTTCTATTCAAACATGGCTGGTCAGTGACAACTGCAGGGGGAGCTTCCGGATTTAACCGCTGTCTCTCACCTGAGCAAACTCAAGCCCGTCCATCCGCTGCTTCCACACCACTGTCCCCTTCCTGTGAACTTTTCACCCAGGGCTAGACCAGTCCTTTTAACAACGAGTCGGTTCATGTGACTCTCGAGTGCCAGCCCTTCCAGTGGCTTTCCAGGTGCCGGAAGCAGAAGCCAGAAGCAGAAGCCAAAGTCCTTCTCCTGGTTAATGAGCGCTGCATGGTCTGACTCTGCAGACGGCTGGCAGTTGCTCTGTGTGCCCACGAAATGAATGAATAATCGAGCCCCTGTATTTCTCTGGCAGTGAATTAAAAGGGTGCTGTGAGGATTGTTATGCAGGAGAGGGACCCCTCACACACCCAGCACATGGTATTCAGGCCCTGCTTTCTACCTCGAGTGAGCCCCATGACTTCCCCTCTAGCTGGCGGCCTGCGCCGTCAGTATTAAATCACACTCTCAGGGCTGCCGGCCGGGACCAGCATCAGTGCACAGTACCATGTCCTCCCGTTACATGGGCCCTGGAAAAACTCTTGAATGTTCAAGGACGGAGGCAGAGGGGTGGGGTGGATGAGAAACTGAAACTGATTCTCAGTACTCAGGCAGTGTGGGGCAGTCCAAGAGATTCAGACTCCCAGGAAATTCAGGGAAACCAATCACATCTACAACTAAAAAGCAAACTGTAGTGTGAGCTCCTCCCAGACGCTTTCTGGTCAAGCAGGACAGAGGTCATGGGAGAACTTAGGACGGTTCTGAGGAGCAGTAGGGTGGAAGAGGGGGGAGCCTGAGGCAGAACACCACCTGTGAGAGGGTTAGGCTTCCCTGCCTAGAGCTGGGGTAAGGCCGCCTGTAAGTGATTTTAGCACAATGCCCAAGGCTTCTTATTTCAATCTACCATTTTGCATTTGGTAAAATAAAGGATGGGAAAGGTGGAGTCACAGGAAGAAAACACACTACTAATTGGGGTCCCCAGTGCAGTCATGCTGGAAATGAACTTGCTGACACACGGTAGCATGTACTAGAAAGGGTCTTATTCCCGCTGTCCCAGAAGCAGTGTTTTCTTCAGTGACATTGAACACTACTTATACAAAAGAGCTTTTTAACAAGACCACTTTGGTTAACCCCCTCCCCATGATTCCTATCAAAATGGAATTAAATACTTAAGCTATTGGATAACTAGTAACTGATTTTCACAGCAGGCCATGTAAAAAATTACTATTAAATGGTCGTTCACCTTCATGGAAAACCTGTCTACCATTTCTTCTCTTCACATAGCCGAATTCAGTTAGGAGACCTGAGCAACTGTACCTGATTTAAATGAAGGCAGACACTGCCTGGTGCCCGTGACTGATGTGGGCGAGGAGCGCGGGTTTGCGAGCTCTAGCCGGGCACCACCGGGCACAGCCAGCTGGGAGCGATCTCATTGCACATCGGAATTAAGCAGCTCTGTGGCTGGCAGCGGAGGAGCAGCACCAAGGTTACTCAATATCAAGTGGCGGGCAGAGTCTCTGCACCAGCGCCAGGGGCCCAGCGCAGGGGGGAGCGATAACAACCCTCACCCCCAGGATGGTCCGCGGAGCCTTTCTACGCTGTGCGGAGTGAAATGGAGAGTTACTTTATCAGGAGTTAAAATAGAATCGCTGAGACTGCAGACTATCCTGGGCACAAAAACAACAAAAAGCCTTTGTTGCAGCAACTCACAGCACTTTGTTCAGACCTGGATCATCTGAATGTCTTTGCCAGTCCATCTTTTGTGTATGGGTTATCATTTTTTTAAAAACAAAAAGTTCCCTTCCCCACCTGAACAGGCAGCGGCTGCTGCTGCTTTCCGTGGTGGTGTAGTCGACTTCCTGCCCACAGGCTGACCGCACCAAGGAAAGACCTTCCTTCGGAGCTGACATAGTAAGGAGTTTGTGTAAGCCACCAAATTCCACTAAAGCTCTGTGGCCACTTTCTGTGCACTGTTTCCACTCTGTTAATCCGCTGTTTTGGTCTTTGCTGTTTTCTTTCCCAGCAGGGGATTTAATCCCTTCTTTTTTAGCCAGTTTGGGCAACTTTGCCCAAGGACAAAAATTCCAAGTGTAAAGAGCACTAAACATAAAAGTCTTCAATTACCTCATCTGTCTTTCAGAAGACAACCTAATTAATGCACAAGCATTGTCACACCGGGTGGTGCACACTTACATCCCCAGCCCTTGTCAGGCTGAGGTGGGAGGATCCCTGCACGTTCAAGGGCAGCCTGGGACTACTAGCAGAGACCTCCTCTCAAAAAATAACAACAAAAATCCCGATATATCTAAAAACTATTCATAAGCACTAAGCCTGCACCAAATTTATCCTTTCCCCTAAAGAATGAATGTCAGCACAAGAGTCCCACAGTTCTACCAAGCAATGAACAACCTCCACCTGATGTGGCTCTACGTCAAAACCGCTGAGCCTCTAGCTTGCCCGACTTCACCTCCTTTCTTCTGGTTGACTCTGTCTTTCTCAGCTGCCCCCCTAAGGGCTTCCCCTAGCCCTGGGTCCCCAGCCCCGGCACACCCTCACCCCTCCTTCCTTGCTCAGGTCACTCCTGCAGTCTCAGCATTTCTTGGCTCAGACTCAGATGTTTGTCCCAAGTTCGGGGTGACTTTTCCACACATCCTCAAGGCCTGCACCAATAGGAGGCACTACAATCCCACAGGCCGGACTGCATGCTGGAATGCCTGGGGTGGGGGAGGAACCCTCAGGTCCCGCTGCCTGGCGTGCAGCACGGCCTAGCGCTCACTGGCGGGCATGAGGTCCACCAAAGGACGCAGGTGTGTGGGGACAAGAGGAGTCCAGGTGAGCTTTGAGGGGGCTGGCACCTCCAAAGGATGATTCTCAGTGGGGAGGAGGCACTGGCCAGGTGCGAGGGGCCACTTGTAGTTCAAAGGAAGAAGGGACAGATTGGGGAGTGCGCTGGAGAGAAAGAAGGACAGGACAAGCTAGCACCCCATGGAGGTGTTGCAGGAAGCCAAGTTAGACAGAAATTCTTATAGGCAGTCAGGCAGGGCCAGGCTCTCAAGGAGGCAAGATGGAAGGCAAGAGGACTTTATACAGGGAAAGACACAGACACTCCCATATGGGCCACACCTTAAGACCAAGACAAAAGAGGAAACACACACAGCTACATACTTCCCTAAGGAGGGGCATCAGGAATTGACATTCTGAATAGGTATCAATCACCTTGAAAGAGCCCAAACGAGTCACTAGCCCAACCTCTAACCTGGTCCCATATTCTTGCCCACCTGCTACACGACTCACTTCTCCATTTGGTCCTGGACTTAATCAATTTTACCTGAGCAATGGTGCTTGTAATCCCATTGGTTGACCATAGTTTTGTCCCACCTCATGCCCACCTAAGTGAGTTCGCATGTCTTCACCACCTTAGACCCACCTTACCACATGGCTTTACTCTAAAAAGTCCCTGGAAGAGACAACTCCCTGGGAAACTACTCACTTGGGCCCCCCTCCTGTGCTTCCCTAGGACAGGAGCTTTCTTTCCCTCAATAAATCTATTCTGGTCATCACCTCTGTTTGTTCCTAAAATTCATTCTTCGGTTTTAGAGAACATTAATTCATCCAGGTAGGGTCCAGAGATCGTTTTTCCCTATGTCATTTGGAGATTCCCTATATTATTTGGAGGTCACCCACCTGAGATCAGTTTTTCTCCCTGTATCACAAGGGCACAGGATGAAGAGCACTGGTGAAACTTAGAGATGTGTGGGTGAGCAAGAGAAGGCACCCTGAGGAGGACAGGCCAGTGCAGGGTAAGGAGGATTTCCCAAGGCTCTCAGATCCTAAAGAGATTAGGTTCTCTCTTGCCCATGACCAGAGCATAGAAGGAATTTCTAAGCAAGGTGAGGCATGGTTAAATTTATGCTTTAAAGACAACACCCACGGGCGTGGTAAAGCTAAAGTGTACCACCAGCACCAACCCATACCCACGTCAGTAGGGCAGATAGATGCCTTATCTCTCCGGCTGTCTGGAAGCTGGAAGCTGCCAGCAGAAAGCAACCAAGCCATTCATCTCTGCCGCCTGCCCCACCCCGTGACTCACTTGGGATGCCTGCTCAGAGCACTTCTGTGGCAACACACCTTGATTTGAGGCAACCCAGTGCATCTGGACTTAGGCTCAGCAGGTGGTGACAGAGCTCAGGTAAGCACGGAGAAGCCAATCAGCGTTCTAGAGTTTAGGAGGAAGTGAGAGCATAAATTGTTTCCTAGAGAAGGAAGCCAAGGACAAAAATAAAATGTGATTCCCAATGTCCCAGAGCTGCTGACGGACCGACACCACCAGGGCCAGAACCCTGGCTTCCGTCTCACCTTCTGCAACAGTGAACAACAGCGGTATGAGACAGCAGCGCTGCTGCGGTTTAACAAAATGAGACAAATTTTATTCCTATGTCTTGCCTCTGTGCAGTGGGGTCCCCCCCAGGATAATGTGCCATTCCTCCAGCTGCCATAATCCCCTGCCTATTTTTATTTAAGTTAGAAAATGACCTGAAACACTATACAAATGAATAGAAGTAGTGTAATGATTTTGCCTATAAAAAATGATTTTTCTTTAGCTAAAAATATTCTACCTTCTGTTTTTATACATCAATTCTATGAGTAGCCTTCAGAAAGTAAGGAACAAGACAAAATCCACACCCAAGTCCAACGGTTAGTCACTATCACAGTGCTTTCAGACCTATCTCTACCTGACCCATGCAAGCTACGCCTTTTATTTTTTTAAAGTCTAAGAATTACTAACAGCCTACTGTAGCCCTAAAAATAAGCACCCAACACCATTAAGAGGAAACAATCACACCAACACCACACGAGGTTTCCTTTCTTCAGCACAGACTAATCTGAGTGTTCATAAAGTCAGGGACAAGAGAGGCGGTTTTGGGAGCAACTGTGAAGTCAGTGCTTGTAGGCAGCAAGGAGCGAAGCTGCGTCTCCTAAATCAACAGGCTGGAGAAGTCCAGTATCTGGGACCATGAGCTTCCCTGAGTGAGCCCTGCTGCTGGGACCTTTCAGAAAGTCAAGAGCAATGGCAGGGACACCGTGGGGGGGAGGGGGGTGGACATATCTCCTCCTTGACCCTGGGGTCTGAGGCCACCACAGCTCAGCTGGACTCGCCTCAGGAGCCCCACCCCCACTTCTCGGGCCACAGGCTGCCTGTCTTCAGATCTGGAGGGACCAGAAGGTTCCCTGCAGGTGAGTGGGTAAGACGCATCTGCTAGTGTGGCCAAAAGGAACCTGCGGGTCACGTACAGGTGGCCGGCACCATCATCCAGCATTGTTTCCTGAGCTAGTTCTGTCTCCCTCCTCCCCACAGAGAAGACCATAATGTAGCTCATGTCTGTATTTCATCTTCATAAATTACAACATTCCTCTACAAACACTGCTTCTACAATGAGAGGGCAGGCACCTTGAGATATTTGCCACGTACAAATTCATTTTCCTCCTACAAAAACAGATACTAGGATCTTTATAGATGTAAAATCAAGCTCAAATTGCTGGAGAAACAAACACAAAATTAAACTGAAATAACACACCTGAACATACAACAGTTTATTCCAGGAATTCGGATGTGACCCATGCACTTTTCATTAAACCCAAACCCTATTAGAAAGCAAGAACAGGAAGTGTCTAAAATTTAGTTGTAAAGCCTCAATCTAGATTGGAATGGGCACTGTTGATTGGTGTCCAGAATGGGCCAGTGTGGCAAAAATTGAGACCTAGGTCATGTTTCCATCATAGTAGATGTTTACAGTGGTGACAATGAGCCCTATAACATTTTGCCTAATACTGATTTTAAAATGATGACTTTCAATATTACAGATGAGAGGCCAGGGAGATGGCTCAGTAGAATAAGCGCTTCCCTGGCAAGCGCAAGGGCCTGAGTTGAAACCCTTGTTCTGCAAAAAAAAAAAAAAAAAAAAAAAAAAAAGAATCAATATTACAAATGATAAAGGAATAATACAGAATTTAGATCATGTGCCTAAATACAAATACTGTACACAATTCAAATTCTAGGCTCCAAAAATGTAAATTGCCAGAAGAAATTGGATATAGGACCAGAGTTGTCATCTGAAATTGTCATGGCCAATAATTCAAGTGGAGATAGAACAGGGGCAAGGCAGAGGAGACGGCTGGGTTAAGCCCCGGTTCTTTTAAAAAGGGCTACCCTGAAGACAGCCTCACTGAAGTGACCTTAATGAGTATTAAGTCACATGAAATTCTTTACATAAAAAAATTTATTTAAAAAAATAAAGGACTAAGATCACATGCTACTTTTTTGACCCCAGTAAAGGCTGCATAGATGCTTATGCTACAATTGTTTGTCAAGCTGGATACGTTTTATGATTTGTCTATGCTTCATATCTCTTTTAAAAAATGGGAAAAGCCACAGGGATATTCTGTGTGGTTTGAACAAGGCAAGGAGAAACATTATTCTGAAAGAGAGCTCCCAACTAGGGTCCACAAGGCCAGCATACGAAGGCACCTCCCGCTTAGAGCTGAGGGAAGGGGACCCTGGAGGAGACTCTACAGCCAAAGACATGGTGGGAATCTGTGCTTTCTCAGGGACCCACATGCCCACGGCTCACAGACATGACAGTCAGGGCTCCTCAAATCCAGACGCTTGTGGCCTCTTCCAAGGCTTCATGACAAGGAAAGGTGGATACTGTCACCTCAGGCTAGGTTTGGTGGTGGGAAAAGTCAGAGAAACATGGAGGACCTGCTGTGAAGAGCAGCTCCTAATTTTAAGAAAGGTATTCTGTTCTTTAATGAGGAACAGGATGGCATTTGCTCACACATGGCCACTCATTATTTGGGGCAAGGAGTCACTCTTCACAGCAGAAGCCCTCAACTCCCATCCTTCCAGGTGTGACAAACATAACCCAGACTCTTGAGTAGCTGGAGCCTAGGCCAGATCTGAACACATCTCCCTGCATTTGCGCTTCCAATTCTAGCACCACAGAGCACGCTGACCTGCTAAAATGCACTTCTTCAGGAAAGAGCTGTGACTCGAGAAGGATTCTGACACCACAGCAGATGCTCTGTGAACTAATTCAGGCAGGAGCGTGCAGGGAGATGGTGACTCAAGTGTTGGATAAACACTGTGAGAAATTGTGTTTCTCTCTTCAGTTGGGCTTTTTGGGGACAGAGACTTAAATAATGACACATCTTTATTTCAGTCTTTAATAGGTTCACAACTGCCAAAAGAACAATGATGGAGATGGCGAGAGCCAGAGAGAGAAAGAGAGAGAAGAGGAGAAAAGCTATGTGGTACCCAGGCACAGCTCACACGAGCAATGGCATCACTATGTCCTGCCAACATGTATGAATAAAAATAAGACTTAAAGAAAGAAATCTGTATTAGCTGTAAAGAATCAAACTCTAAGCCTTGTCAAGCCTACCCTCTGCCCTCAGGTCCCCCTTTCTACTTAATTGGGGCTTTTGCAAAGGTAAAGCTAAAGAGTAAGCAGATTTGTAAAAAAAAAAAAAAACCCAGTTAGCAAAGGCTACTCATGATCACATCTGTCTGATGTAGCGCAGGAAGGTCTCAAGCAATCACAGAGAGAAAATGGCTCGAATCCTGGAAATGCAGTAAGATGCCGAGTGAACTCTTCACGGTAATGGGGCCCATCTTCACAGCTTCACTGTGGGCTGGGCACAGCGGCCCACGCCTGTAATCCCAGCACTTAGGAAGCTGAGGCAGGAAAACTGCCAAGAATTCAAGGCCAGCCTGGGCTACTTAGTGAGTTCAAGGCTAGCCTGAACTACCAGCAAGATCCTGTCTCAAAACAAAACTCCAGCTGTCTTGTTCAATTAAAAACAAAAACAAAAACACTGCTTTTAAATCTCAGTCATGCTTGCATCTTCATTAGCAGTAAATAATCACCTACAGCTCCAGTAACTACAACAAATCAAAACCAAGATACTCCAGCTAAGAATGTGACCACTAGGTCTTCCGCAGAGACCAATTGACAGCCAATACAAGAGGTCTGAATGGCTCTGGTGCCAAGTGTTGGACAGCACCTGCCCCAGTACTCCTCATGCCAGCTTACACATCTAGAAAACCCAACACCCTTATGTGGGGGTGGGCACATGGGAAGGTGGGGAAGGGCGCTCCCCATGCGCCTCTAGCTCTTCCTCTGTATCTGCCATGCCTCCTATATGCCTCCCTTGTGCCTTTCTTTTGCTTTGGTTTTCTGAGATGGTTATGTTTTTTCAGGCTAGTCTTGTACTCACTACCTAGCCCAGGCTGGCCTCAAACTCATGGTGATCCTCCTGCCTC
The DNA here is from genome assembly GCA_004027165.1 of Ctenomys sociabilis. Taxonomy (NCBI): domain Eukaryota; kingdom Metazoa; phylum Chordata; class Mammalia; order Rodentia; family Ctenomyidae; genus Ctenomys; species Ctenomys sociabilis. The sequence goes on from PVKA01008573.1 coordinate 12,535, forward strand.
AGGCTCCAGAACGCTGGGGTTACAGGCATGCAGCCCCACCTCAGTTGGCACCCCTGGGTCTTTAAACAAATGAGTAGGCTCAGACCTTCAATGAAAGTTCAGGTTAAATTTCCTGACACAGTACAGAACCCGTTATAGTACTGATTCCTGGTTGTCTGTTACCTACCTTTAGTAAACTCAGCATTCTCAGAAAATATTTTCCAGCAGATATCTTCCTGAGTCACTTGACCAACCACCAAACATTTCCACATTACTTTAGCCTGCAGTTGCTATAAACAGGTCCAGAGGATCTGGTGTATTTTTAAAAGTGGTGTGGGGATTTGTTTTTTAGGTTTGTCAACAGTGTGTACTCCGTGCCTCTGTGGCCTCACACCATGAAGAGTACGTGATCCAGTGCGCATGAGAGTCACGCTTAGGTCCTCCGGGGAGGCAAGGCCTGCTTTTCCCTGGATCTCCCCAGAAACCCAGAGATACCATTACTTGAGCAAGACCTGGTTCCTGAGTGGCTGCTGTACACGTGCCATAGAAGCACGGGGACTTACAGCAAGTCTGGGGGACAGACGGCCTGCAACCCCCTGAAGAGCCCAGCAGCCCACCCACAGAAGCGAGAGAAGGCATTCGCCCCAGCAGATAGGACGGGAAAATCGTTACCAAATGGGACGCTTGGAAAAGGTCCTTTGCGATCAGGGCTATAAGAACCTTTCTCCCAAGCATTCTGAAAACTAATTTTGTTTACCTTAAAAATACTTACATAACAAGTTTACAAATAAATTTCCCTAAGTGCTTTTTGTTTTATAAAAAAATAAAACTAAATGTGTGGGTCCTGACGAACCACGAGTAGCACATAAAAGGCTAGCACAAATCATTCGGGGCTGTATATATATAGATAACATAGATGCACTGGTTACTGATCTATCACTACTCACTGTATCATTTCCCTTTGTATTTTGTGGTCCTCACAAGGAGAGCCTAGCTTTCCATAAAAATGGACAGGGTAATTCAGACAGGAAGTGTTTCATTGGCGGTAAAGGGCATGCACCTATTATTGAACATTCCCTCCTTACTGTCACAGATACTAAAAGGAGGAAAAAACACACATGAACTCACTTCAACTAGTTAGCTGCCTTCCTATATTTCTAAGTAAACAATGTCGAGGTTCAATTATCGAGTGTGAAGATTTACGTAACGGCCAAGCTTGGATCAGCAGTGAACATAGTCAAGAGCATTCAGCGGCTGGGTGTCTCTCTCGATTATTATCTTTTTATTTCCATCGCTGCCGGGGAGGCAGTCAGCACTGGCCCACTGTTTGCCTGAGGTTGCTCAGATGATGTGGGAGAGCCAGCCCGCAAGCTTCCATGTGCGTCACTCAGGTAAATAGTGAAGAATACAAGGACCCAGAGCTCTCCCGGGTCGCTCTTCCCAGCCACTTACTGTTCATAAAGTTATTTATCTCAAACCCCTAAAGGGTTTTCTTAATCCTGTCTTTAAAAGTTGAGCACAAGAATTTCCAAAGTTAGTAATTTTATGAACAGAGCATCCCTTTGACGAACGCTTTGAGGACACCAAACAATCACGAAGCCATCCATCTTTTTAACTGAAATTCAAGTTGAGGCAAAGCTGGTGGGTGGTGAGGCTTCCCATGCAGGTACTGAGTGGAAAGAAAACAAAAGCATTCATCTACATTCGTACACTTGGTCTCCAAGGGGAGGCGAGTCCTGGCCCGGGACATGAACGCACACGCGAGCGGTGAGGCACACTTTCCTGGAGGGTGATCAGAAGGACCAGCCTGCACAGGCGAGCCACACACGCCTTCCCCAGCACTGGTCCCCAGTCATGGGCAGAGGAGCCGGAGGGACACAGGCCACACACCACCTGGGGCCTGCTGGATCGGCCACTCCAAGTCTTAGCATTAGGGGCAGGAGGGGAGCTACAACACAGAAGGGCCCTCTTGCAATTTACCTGGAAGATGAGCTTCTGGGAACCAAAGGGGTCTAAAAGAAATTTTGTTTGGATTTAGGAACATGAAGCAACCAGCATCATGAGGGGAATGAAGCCCAAAGCTCAGCACCAAGGCTTACAGGTGGGCTCCGCTGGCTCCTCCTGCTAGCTGGAAGTCACCGGACAGAGTCACTCAGAGTAAAGGGAAGGGAAGCACAGCTACGGCCTCGTTTCCAGGCAATCTGATGCTAAAACTAGAAGACAAGAGATGCTGCCAGATGCCAGCAGCATCTTAGAGATGCCATAGTCTAAGCATTATAATGCTCAAGAAAGAGCTGCCTATAATCCCCCCACCCTGGAGGCCGAGGCAGGAGGACTGCTGTGGGCTATAGGCCCCCTGGACTATACAGTGAGCTCAAGATTAGTCTGTACTACCTAGTGACACCCTATCTAATATATAGATATACACATATAATAAGTAAATCATATATATATATATATATATATATATATATATATATATATATATTAAAGAGAGATAAAGCAGGGCTAGACACAAAATGTTTGTGCAGTTCTACTCAGAATAGAAGGCAAAACTCTGGTGAGTCTACTGATAGTTATTCTGTCTTCAAGTTGATACTGTTTTCTTGAATTTCCACAGAACAACTTTTGTCATCTTCCACATTGTGATTTACATGACAGTTGCAAGCTGTAATTCCTAGGGTTCAGCCAGGTGTGGCCATGCATGCCTGGAATCCCAGCACTGGGGAGGCTGAGGCAGAAGGATTGCTGTGAGTCTGAGGCCAACCTGGGCTACCCAGGGAGTGCAAGCCTGTCTGAACTGCATAGTGAGCCCCTGTCTTAAAAAGACAAAAATAAATAAATAATAAATTTCTAGGCTTTTAGGTTCTATACTTCTGCCAAGCCAATAGAGTTCTAATAAACAGCTATGGAACCCAGTTCAGTCAGTGCAGCAGCTAAGAAGCATCAAGATTGTCCATGTTTACATCCTGGTTCTCCTGCTGCCTAACTCCTGAGACCTTGGGGAAGCTGCTATTCTGTGTCTTCATCCGGGCATGGTGTGGGGGAAGAGCAGGATTCCTGCGAGAATCAAATATGACACTGGGTATAAACAGCTCAGCTCTGCGCTGGTACTCCAGCTAAGTGTGTAATAAGTGCGCTGATATTCCAGCATCGTACCCCAAAGGAGGACTCACTAATAGATGACCGGTACAAAAGTAAAAGTTCCCATACAAAATTAAAGAGGAACTCATGCTATGTCTCCTTGAATCAGTGCCAGAATGTCTCTTGGGTTTAAGTGCTCCACAACTAAATGCAATGAAGTTTAATTAATCTTTGGAGAAATGATAAATATTTTTCTAATTATGTAATAAAGATTGTATGGTAGGATAAATCTGCTAGGATAAGAACTTTACTTTCTTTTTTCATGAAAAAGTCTCTGTGTTTCACAGGTGACTCCTTTCTGAAGACTTCTCTTCCTTCTCTGTCACCTTCTGCAAGCTTCCTGTACTATATACATTTATTCTTTATAACAGCAACAAGTTGAAGTAAGAGCGAGAGTTTTACATCACACATGAGAGTACATGCCTCCTACAGGTTCTTCTGACTACTGTCACGCTTGCCCCTCTGCCTCTAGACTTCTGGCTCTGGCGAGCCTGGCTTGGTACCACTCAATTGCCAACGAGTCCAACCGTTCGGGGCTGCTCCCAAGTCTACGTATTGGTCTCCTTCATGGGTACCCAACCGTGCGCCCTGGGCCGCACTGAGCAAAGAGCAACTACGTCGGGCCACTTATAAACCACATAACATGTCAGTGCAGACAGCAATGAAACTTCTTATTTTTAAATATTGTTCACTATCACATTAGAAATAAACCAGGTAGGGGCCAGGGAGATAGCTCAGTAGAGTAAGCACTTGCCTGGCAAGCACAAAGGCCTGAATTTAATCCCCAGATCCGCCAAAAAAAAAAAAAAAAAAGAGAGAGAAATAAATGGAGCAAGGAGCCTGCAGGTGGGGCACACCTGCCTGAATGTACACCAAACAGACCAAGTCACTAGGAGGACCAACCTTAACAAATTTGCTTTGAATACTAACAGTCACTTCTAAAAGGCAATGGCAAATTTTCCCAGGGCAGAACGAATTTTTTTGGATTTGAGGGGCACAAGAGGTTTAATCATGCAGCCTGGGGCTTTCAAAGCAGGAATGGCTTCTTTAAAGACAGGTTTGCCTATCTGTAAATAAGTGAGTTCCCCCTGGACCAGAGCACCTTTAGTGTATATTGGGCTTTATTTATGAGAGTGTGGCCTATTATCCATTCAACAAGTAGATTCTTCACGGAGGGCAATCCAGCCCTACAGGCAGTTTTAACAGTCTCTTGAGCCCGGATGGCGCATCTTACTCACCCCTCAACACCGACTTGAGGTTGAGCTTGGCCTGGCGGTGCAGGTCCTCCACACAGGCGGGTCTTGTGCTGGGCAGGAACACGTTCTCCTGCTGGTGCCATGGAGCCGTGTAGTGGACTGTCCAGCGACTCTCCTCGTCTAGGTTCGAAACCGCTGGAGAAAGAAAGAACAAATTCAGATGTCGAATTAAGCCTCACTGATCCCCAATTTGTCCCATCAAGATAAGACCTTGGGGTCTAAGCACTCACAGCTAAGACCCCGCGTGGAGACCTGGTGCAAGACCTGAACTACACTTAACTGTAGACTCCAGGGGCCTTGCCCGCCATGGTGCCCGGTGTGGAGAAAGCTGAAACTGTCTATCTTCCATGCATTGTTTCATAGAATTATTTCCTCATGTGGCTGCTGCCCAGGTCTCAGTCCTCTAGCACTCCCAAATTAGAATAATAAGTGACAAAGTTGACAGAGACCTCCAGCTCCTACTTCACTCCACCACCATGATGAAGACTGGTTACTCAATGGCAGGAAGCCACTGCATAAGCGGACATTAGCTTCTCTTGACAGAAATTTTCTACGAGGAGGTTGAGACCAGATCTTTCCTTTCTATAGCATTATTTTATTCTTCTTCTTCTTTTTTTTTTTGAGACTGGGTCTCATTTTGCAGTGTGGGCTGGCCTTAAACTCAAAATGACCCTCCTGCCTCAGCCTCCCTCAGGTGGGATCATAGGGCAGTGTCGCAGTGCACAGCTATAGCATTATTTTAAAACATCACTGTTATAAATTTAACTAAATCTTTAAAAAGTCCTTATCAACATTCAGCTTAATACATAGAATGGTATAATGGACATGGACTTAATTTGTGCTTTCAAAAGTTCTCTAATTTTTGCTTTCACAGAATACATCTATAACAAAATGTTCTTTTTTTTTTTTTTTTTTGGCAGAAACGGGGATTGAACTCAGGCCCTTGCACTTGCCAGGAAAAAAAAGTTAAGAAATTACAATGCAATTAAATTTTTCAACACAATCCAGGTCAATCATTTTCCAACACAAGAGTCCGAGCCGGGCATGGTGGCACATGCCTGTAATCCCAGCACTCGGGAGGCTGAGGCAGGAGGATTGTTGTGAGTTCGAGACCAGCCTGAGCTACAAAGTGAGCTTAAGGCCAGCCTGAACTGCATAGTGAGACCCTGTCTCAAAAAGACAAAAAAAAAAAAGATAAATTTAGATTTGAATCCTGGATTTTCCACTTGTTAGCTTTGTGACACTAGTCAACAACACAAGAGTCCAAAGCATTAGATGGAAAAATAATAGGAAATTTTGAGATTTAGATAAATCTCTAAAATAATTTCCTTTCATCACACTAAGGCTTGAGACCTCTTTATTTCATTTTTCCCAACAATACTACCTTAGCTAGAGTATGCAAAATTCTCTAAATGAAGCCAAGAATACCCAAACAAATCGTCAGCAATTTTTAAATACCTTCTTTAGATCTGCCACATGACCTAGACATCAGAGAAACCAGAGAAAGATAAGAGAAAGCCCCCACCCCATGCTAAGGTACTGTGTGTTGTCAAAGTTAACTAATGCAAAGTCAGCAGACTCTGGAGCTGTGAGTCAGGCCAGTCCCAACTATGACCTCAGCTACAGTTTCTACCACAAACACCCTCTGGGACAACAGAATGTGGCCCTAGCAACACACTCAAGGGACAGGCTGTCTACATACAGCAAAAAGACATGCACAAACTACTGGGTTGACTTCAAGCTGACTAAATGTAGCCCACAGAAGTTACATTGCTGTTATAAGGACCAGCTTGTCATGGTAGTGCATGCCTGTAATCCCAGCTATGTGGGAGGCTGAGGCAGGAGGATTGCAAGTTCAAGGCCAGCCTGGGCAACTTAGTGAGACTCTGTCTCAAAGCAAAATAACAAAGTAAAAGGGCTGGAGATGTAGTTTCCTGGGTTCAGTCTGCCCCCCAGACACCCAAATCAAAGAAGCTCATTTATGTAAAGCTCTTAGCTCATGGAGTAATCTGTGTGAAGCATGGTGGTGGGACATGGACATTATTGTGAAGGAGTCCCTAACTTCAAAACCATCACTAAGAGGGGCTAGCCAAACAGCTCAGTGAGGGGGCCCAGGGGCATGGTTCAGTGGAATAAGTGCTTCCCTGGCAAGCTCAAGGGCCTGAGTTCAGTCCTCGATTCCACCAAAAAAAAAAATAGTTCAGTGGATTAAAGCACCTGAAAGCAGGCACAGCGGCCAGGGGCTCCATCCCTGGGCCTGCAGTGCTGACCCCACCCCGGAGCACAATGAGACAGTGAAAGAGACTGGGCTTAGTGGCACAGCCCTTGGGAGGCTGTAAATAGGCAGATCACTACAAGTCCCATCTAGTAATGAGACCCTGAACACCCTGTAGACCCTTCCCTAAAATACAGAAAAAAAAAAAAAAAAACCACTAAGAAAGAGCTATGTTTTTCTCAACCTTCCTGTAACTTTATGCCATAATTTAGCTCTCACTTCAAAAAACTACCTTTTCTATTGCTACTAAATTTTAAAATCCTATGAATTGCTAAATAGGACACTGAGACATCGAGAATTAGATATCAAGTTAAAGCCAAAATGCCCTACCTGCTTTCTGCCTACAATGTTTGACAAAAGCAGCGTATAAATTAGACACCTAATGTTTCCTGTAATCTCTTGCAGAATAAATGTTTCGCCTGTGCGTACAACTATCCATCTCCGTGCATGAGATCCAAGACTTGGCTTCATCCCCAAATACATTTCAGAGTTTAGCAGTGGGGCCCAAGTGTGCCCCAGTGGCCACGGGTCCCCCAAGAGTTCCCAGAAGTCATCACAACACTCATTCCAACATGCTAATGCCCACTTATCTTAAAGATTCGCCACCATACTTCAGAGAAAAGAGAAAACCGACACTTTTCCCCTCTGCCAGTCACAATCAAATCCAAGCAACAGCATCTTCTGAGTCTGTAATGGCCACATCAGCCTCCGGGCACAGCCACCAACTGGCTGCTCAGAAACAGCAGTTGTCTCTTCCCTGGTCTAACTAACTCTTGCCAGGGCAGATTTTACGGATCCTGCAAAGCCAGCCTGAGAACTGGAAAGAGGAGAGGGCGGAGGGGGGCTTCTTTGTTGATTTGTCCAAAACTGTTCTCACCAGTGTCCCCACCTCTGCAAACGGATCCAGTTGAAGTCGCTGATGCAAAAACTATGTTGAAATAAGCCAATAACCACATGGGAAGAAAGCCCTATCATTGTGAAAAATTATATTCTCAAGGCATGAAGGAGCACCTGGATTAAACTTAAAACCACAGAGAGTACACAATGAGGCCAGCACAAAAGCCCTGGGCTTTGCAGCACTCACTGGTCTGTCTAGACAGTCTGACCTTGAGCTTTTAAACATATAACAGAGAGTGCCAGAGCCATCCCCACGGAAAAATGTGTGCGTGACACATTACCTAGAGGACAAGTGAAAGGATCCAAAATGCCCTGTGTATCAAGAGAAAAATGAGGTTAACACTGAGATTTACCCTTCCTTTAAAGACTTCTTTTGAGAAGCACAAAAGCTGTGGAGTCATTTAAAATCCCAATCATAAATAAACAAGACATGCTAAGAGCCCTTAGCACCAGCCTGTAGTCAAGAAGGTCTGCGGCATTTGAACAACCTGCAGAGAGCGAGTTTAACTCAAACCAATTAAGTCGTTTCACACTCTAATTCCTTTGCTCAAAAAGGACAGAGAAACACATAAAACACACAACACAAGCGCTCTCTCACTCTCTCTCATTCTCTCTCTCCTCTCTCTCTCTCACATACACACACACACACACACACACACAATAGGCAGAGGTAGAAAAAGAACTACTTACATTTCTTCTTAAAAAGCTTAATGAAAGACTTAATCTTTGCATTGATGAACACCACCATGTCTGGAGCCCCTACATGGGGTTTAGGAATGCAAACCACATTAAAATCTCAGTCCCACAGGCAGGTGGCACGGTGTGTTCTTCCGCCCCAGATTTTACCCCTCTTCCTCCCCGTGTCCCGTCCTCGGACTGGAACTCTGAGGTTGAGTTTATTGTCAGGCAGTTACAGCCCATTAGCAGTCCTTGAACCTGAAAAACTCCCATGAAACCTAATCTTAAAGGTTGGGAGCAGCCAGTAACAACAGGCACGGAAAGAGAAAGCCAATCGCGTTCCTATTTGCATGATAGCCACAGGAGGCTTTCAGCCCGGCGCTCATTCATCCACCTTCTCCTCAAAGGCCATAAGCCCCTCCTCCCTGGAGTTCGCAGAAACACGGTAGAGTTTTTTTCCTCTCTGAAATCAAGATTAAACAAACGCGTTCCCCGCTTTCAAGCAGGCCACTGTGAACATCCAGGTTGTCTGACAGGAGCCGGCAAGTCTGAGAGCAACGCTACACTGATTCTTTGACTTTCCAGTTAACTCCGGGTGCGTGGGATATGGGATTTGAACTGACATGGGAGAAAAAAGAACCAAACTATTGTTTTGCTGACCACGCCCCTGGGCCCTGCCTCCCAGACCAAAGGAGTGTTGGGAAGCAGTACAGCTTCAGAGAAGACTAAGGAGCCCTGCAGGGTGGCCAGGGTGCATTTTTATGCTAATGAAGACGCCTAGGCTCCTACCGGTACCAATACCAGTGTACCTTGTGTTCCAATGTGTAATCGTCCTAATATCCAGTTCCCGCAGCTTTTGAAAAACCTCAACACTGCCGGGGATATGGCTCAGCGGGCACAAGTGCTAGGCAGCAAGTGCAAGGTCCTGAGTTTGATTTCTGGGGCCCAAATAAAAAAGAACACAACTTCTCCACTCCAAATGAGAAATTAGACAAGGGCCCCTGATCATTTTCATCTTGAGCCTGATTGTAATTCTCACCTGAGCGCCTAGCTTAACAATTTTACAACTGCTCCCCAGGCATAAGTCTCAAACACGGTGTGGGTTACTCTCAAACTCCAACCTACTGCAGGGAGTGGTTTCTTGGGCACATTTGAAAGCCATCTCTGAGAAATGGGGAAACAAACACAGAGGGAGGAGTCAGAAATGGGAGCAAGGAAGCACTAGCCAAACATATTCCAAAAAAAAGAAACACAGATCAAGAGATATGAGCAGGACAAAGGGACAGGACAGTGCTCACATACCCCAGCTCGACTTGATGGCAAATGGTTTTTGAAACAACTCAGACGACCTCCTATTCCATAGCTTTGGGCCAGACTTGTAACTGAATGGAAAAATGTAATAATCCCCTAATTCAAAACATTTAGTTTATAACAAAGGCTCTTAGTCAAAGAATGAAATTTATAGAAGGGGCTCCCTCTAGGGAAAGCTTTGGAACTGTGCCTCCTCAAACATTTCAGCCCTTCCAGCTTAGCTTTTGAACAAAAGCAAACAAGAAAACACAGGGTGCTGTAGGTCTCATCACGGATTTCCAACTTGTATGCGTTCATCCTTCACGTAGCTTTGCTTAAAGGTAATTACACTGGCAGACGGAAATGGGTAACACTTAAGACAGTAAATCAGCTTGGGCAGCCACCTTGAGTGAGTGAGTAAAGTTCCCCTTCGGAAGACAAATTTATGGGCAAGTGACCTCCCTCTGCTCCTTGCATGACAGATACGTTGAGGTTAAGCGTCTCCGTACATGTTTCCCATCCAAAACAAGTTTGTCTAGGCCCTGAGTGTGCTCACTTCCGGTCAGCATCACGGAGCTCATGCAGTAAAGAAGTAAATCTTGAGCACCTAGTGATGCTATTCTCAGTCGGGCAGGATCGCTGAGGAAAACAGGCAAGACCCTGCCCTCACAGAGCTTATGTTATTGCACAATAAACAAATGATGTACTGGATTAGCCGGCTGCAAATGCAATGGGAAATCAAAGTTGAGCACCATAGAAAGGGCCAGGCGCAGGGCAGCCCCCTCCCTCCTCCAACATGAAGTCTGGTGCTGGGCAGCCATGGTTGGGGAAGACAGCACCACGCTGTTCCTCAGCCATTAACGCCCAGTGGATGGGCAGGGAGCGGGCTCCCATCCATGCCAGGGTCCTGGGCACCTCGTCCTTCAGGCATTATCCCAAGCTTCTCCCTAACTCCGTAAATCCAGGTAATATACCCAAGAAATTATCACATTTCTTCATTGTTTTGCATACATACAAAGTGGTGTTTGCGTAGCGCTTTTTAACAATACAGTTTCCTTGAACAATACTGTCATCTTTTTATTTCTGTGTATAGGCATAAGCACAGGGACATGTTTTTATCATATAACCTGAATGCTTCTTCATCACACTTACTTATGGAAGAGCCTAAAGTTTTAAAGTTGCTCAGCTCATAGCTGGGAAACTTGACAGCTCAACCTAACAGCAGAGACCCCAGCTCCACAGCCAGCTGGCCAGGTCACCAGCAACTTGCAAGAGGGGCAGGGATCTCTCCACATTCCGCTGTTCCCTCAGCTATAAAAGGAAGTGAGCAGGAGGATGCGTATCACAAGGTTATCAGGCCAAGGTAAAGAGCATGGACAAAGTCCTCAGAAGTGCCTGGCATGAGGTAAGTGCGTACGCTGGTTAAATCGATAAGTTCTGAAGGGACAGCCAAGCAGCCTTAAGGAGAAAAAAAAAGTCTGTGGTGTAAGGGAAAGGAAACAGCTTTGCAGACATTGTAACTGTAGGTCTGTTTATCACAGACTTAAATCACCAGCTCCTCAGATGGTTGCTCAGAACTCGGTGCTTTCACTTCATACCACACATTTTTTTTTGTTGTCTCCTGGAACTGCATGGTTATGCAGCTTTTGCAAAAGATTCGCGGTGGTCGCCCGTGCACTTCCGACAGGTAGCAGTGCTCTTCTGTTCTGTCTTTCCAGCTGTCCTGTCCACCGTAAGCCACTCAAGAACCTCCTAGACACCCTGGCATGCTGATTCCTTTCCTGCCTCTGATTGCTTCTTTAGTGTGGAAAACTCTGACTTCACCTCAAAAGTCTAGTTTTAAAACCTTTTTAAAAATATTTTATTGATTTATTTGGTACAGGGTCTCACTACAAAGCTTATACTCCTAATGATCCTCCTGTCTCAACCTCCCCAGTGCTGGGATTACAGGTGTGCACCACCACACCCAGTTTCAGTGGCAGGCTCTGTGTGGGGCTGGCACAGCATGCCGTACCAGGGATCAAACCCAGGTCCTTGAGTTTACCAGGCAGGCACTGAAATCACCAAGCTATCTCCCCAGCCTTGGTATCTACTTTTAAAATCACTGTTCTATGTTTTCCCTTATTTCCTTTTAAATCTTGAGTGGCTTTGTCAGTATTAGGCAGAAAAGGCAACAAACAGACAGCCTGTTTTCCAGTGATGGGTGGAAAAAAATTGTAATAATAATTTTTGTAATGTGAAAATGCTGTGACACTCAAATTTCAGCGTCCACTCGTATAGCTGTTGCATCTTCTGGATAGCAGATGATCTGGAACTGCTTATGGCCTGTGATGGCGACAGTGACGGACTGTATGGCCCTCAAAACTGGAAAAAAAAGTGGACATGGTGGCATACACCTGTAATCCCACTGCTGGGGAGGCTGAAGCAGGAGGATCACTACAAGTTAGAGCTGCCTAGTGAGACCCTGGACCAAATAAATCTTAAAAAAAAACAGAAATGTTCACTATCTAAACCTTCACAGAAAGGGGCTGCTGAGCACTGGACTTCTCCATTCTACCCACTGTCTTCTAATTATGTCTTTCAATCCCTATTGCTAACCTCTACTCAAATTTCACATTACTCAAGTTCAGCGTGTTTAATTTAAGGCAATGCCCTTTCCCCCAGGTGTACCACGAGGCCTTTCTTACTGCTACTAGGGCTATAATCACAGATAATTCAATTAAAAATGAGAGAGCTGAGATTTAAAAGCTAAGACATACCAAAGTAAACTGAGAATTCAGGGTCCCAAGGCCCCCCTTGCTAGCATGCATCAAGTTTTGAAAGGATGCTGTTACTTAGTATCATGCAAATGTAACATCCTACCCCCAAGTCCTTACCAGGATATAGCAATAACAAAAACCTTCACGGGCGAACCATCATCCTCCAAAAGTCAAATATCCCAAGAAAACTGTCCTCTGTTGCTTGAAGAATCCTTGTGGCTTATCCTGGCACAGGATTTCAGAATTCTGTTATCACTACTGTCATATAGTACTCTGTACCCTACAGTATTTGTGTCCTGAAATGGGATCTTACCCTGGATCAGTGACTTCCATTTTTCTTCCAGCCACTACCTGGTCATTCCACAGTCACCTGATTACTTCCCAGGAGTAGGTACAAAATTAGCAAAGAATTAACGAAATGCAGACATAGAGGAATATTTTGCAAAGTAGCATATGTCCTAAAATATTACTACTATTTGGGGACGGTGAGGCAAGTTCTCACTACTAGTTCAGTCTGTTCTCTGACTCCTAGGGATCCTCCTGACTCAGGCTCCCAAGTGCTGGGACTACAGACTTGTGCCACCACACTGGGCTTATATATCTTGAAAATATTAATGGGAACTGTATTTATGTGCAATCATTCAACAATTTGGTTTTGAGTACTTTATCAGCTTCTTTGTATTGGACATCTAGGGAAAAGATAATCAAATAGAGCTAGGGATGTAGCTCACGGTTGAACATACTTGCCTGGCATGTATGGAGGGCTGGGTTAGAGTCCCAGCATGGCAAACAAACGGTGAGGCACATAGTGGCCTTAGGAAATGCACAGGTCAGTGGGGAAGACACCCAAATACATAAAAGTGATAGCTGGATAAAGACACCCAGGCAGAGAGCTGTGACCATGAGGTTACTAAGGGGAAAGGGCTTCATTTAAAAGGCCAATAGCTGTTACAGAACAGAGGCAAAGAGGCACATTGGATAAAGGAGCAGAGGTGGGACTCAGTCAGGGTCCCAGGGAAGTCTGCAAGGTCTGGGCCAGTGGTAGAGAGGAGCCGCGCCTGGTGGGGCCGCCCCAGGCCTTGCTGGCCTGCCGTCAGCAATGGGATGACCGCAAGGACAAGGGGCCTGAAGGAGGTCGGGGGAAAGGGGGCCTGGGCACCACAGGGCTCAAGGAGGGCCCAGAGCTAAGGCAGGGGTCAGAACGTGGTGCTGGGGGTGTCTTCTCCGTCCCTTAGGCTTATATCAGCCTTTATCTAATAGTCTAGGTTGAGCATTCCTCATCTAAAAATTCAAAATTTGAAATGCTGCAAAGTTTAACAATTTTCTGAGCCCCCATGTGCCACTAATGATGAAAAGTTCTTCTCTGATCTCCTGGGACAGGTCACAGTCAAAACCCAGTGCACTAAAAGTATTACAGTGCATGAAACGCATATGAAACCAAAGTTAATTTTGTGCCTAGACCCGGGGCTCCCACCACGATATCTTATAATGAGTATGTACATATTCCAAAAGGTTTGAAGTCCAAGGGACTTCTGCTTGTGCTTGTTTGGCAGGACATCACCAAGCAACTTCTACTTACATGCATTCTGGGTAAGGGAGCTTAAACCTGTAATATGTTTTTAGAACCAGTCAATACTTTAAGTTTTTAAAAGCTAGGGGCTGGAATGGGACCTGGTACCAGAGCACAATTACTACACAGGAGGCCCGGAGTTCACCACCACCACCAAAAGGAAAAGTAAACCCCAGCTACTCATAAGAGACTGCTGAAATCTAAAGGTGGAAGGGCAGAGCTGTGGCGAGCACCCTGAAATCCTAGCCATGGCCTCTCTGTTGTCACCCACTGCACCTGCTCATCCCTACCTACCTGTACCCAACCGAGGTCCTCCTCTATGTATTAAGCCTACCTGAGTATTAAAACTCATTTTAAATTGGGCACGGTGAGACACACCTGTAGTTCTAGCTACTCTAGAGGCTGAAGCAGGACAATTGCAACTTTAAGGATAGCCTGGGAAACCTGGCAAAACCCCATCTCCAAAACAACAACAACAACAACAAAAGTAAAAATAAAAATAGCTAGCAAATACAGCTCAGTGGAGTGCCCTGGGTTCGTTCCCCTGCACTGCCAAAAAGAAGTTTTCACTTTGAGTCCAAAGACATTTACAGTGTTAAACAATACCAAGACTGGGTTAAAAGGAACATTTTTAGACACTGCACACATGCAGAAATGATCATGGTTTTGCTCTGGAATATAGACACATGGGCTAAATCCTTGATCAATTGAAATACATAATCAATAATAATTACTATGTTACTAAAAATTGAAGAAGGATGGAAAAGAAGAAAATGTGAACCCTAACAGTGTTCTTCTTCTCCTCCTCCTCCTCCTCCTCCTCCTCCTCTTCTTCTTCTTCTTCTTTTGGCAGAATCAGGGACCAAACTCAGACCTTGCATTTGCCAGAGAAGTGCTTATTTTACTGAGCCATCTCCCCAGTCCCAACAGTGTTCTTCTGATCAGCATTATACACTAAATAATTACGCCAAGCATTTCTGAAAAGAACTTTAACTTTTAAGGTGGAAAAATCCCACAGCCCCGCTTTATCTATACATGGTGCTTTTACTACTAATTCACGTTATTAGCTTTAAGCTGGTTTTGTTTTTTTTTTTTTTTTTTGGTGGAACCTGGGATTGAGAAGCAGTTTTTTAAAATCAATTTTTTTTGGTATTTTTAGGGAAGGGTCTACAGAGTGTTCAGGGTCTCACCACTAGATCAGACTCGCAGTGATTCTCCTATTTACAGCCTCTGAAGTGTTGGGATTACAGGCCTGTGCCACCATGCCCAGTATCAACTCAGCAAGCCCTGGGGGCAGGGCTGGCATGGCAGGTCTGGGGATTGAACCCCTAGCCCCTGCACCTGCTTGCAGGCACTTTAATCAGCTGAGCTATTTGGCCAGCCCTAAAATCAATTTTAATGTCTAAAATAGAAGACCATACATGACTAATTTACTCATTGTCCTTATGTATGACTGAGCTACTTAACTTTTAAACCCTTAGATCCATTTATTCACTCTTATTCATTTATTTTGAGTTCATCAGGAACATTGGAAAATATCACACAATACAAGCATTCTGGGTCAATAAAATACAATGTATCTACTTAGTAGTAAGAGGTTATAGGGACCTGCTAAAATTAACAATGTCCTTTACTTAAAACACGTGCGGTTTGTTTCAGATGTAACATGCTGGCTATGCTGTCCACAGAACACATGCAGATGACACCGGTCATGGAGAATGATTGTAATCGTCCATGAATTAAATTATTTCTCAAAAGAACATGAAAATCACCCTACAGGCCAGAACTTCATTAATACAGTGATCTGCTTTTCCTTCTGCCTCTGGATTAATTTTTAATGAGGAGGCACAGGACACATTGAGAAGGCCAAATGGAGATCTCTCATCGGCACGGGGTGGGACATGCAGCTGATACACACGGTCACGGATCCGTTCCTTCGAAGCAACCCGATCTGGCATGCACTCGACGGTTCATTCCATGGGGAGGAACACCCTTCGCTCAGCATGTGTTGCCACTGAAGGCTTTTGCCGAGGATCCTAGTTAATAATTTAATCCAGTGCCACTGCTGCCATCTGTTCAGTCCATTACAAAACGTCTGTTGTCACCATAGCTAATGTAGCCAAGCCACAATATTCATGGGACAAATGGCGAAGCAACACAAGGCAGATAGAGGACATGCTATAATAAGAGAAAGGAACCTGAATCAGAAGTCCACAGGACAGAGGGAAGCTGGCTGACGCAGCACTCAAAGTCCACCTGAGCTGGCAGGGCACGACATCCGCTGCTGCGTGGGGACCATCCGGCCACTGTCTGGAGGGCCAGAGAAGGGTGGGGCCGCCAGGAGAGCTCTGAGAAGGGGATGGAATTAATGATACATAGGACATAGGCTAGGCGGTCATCAAGGCAGCTCTCAAGGCTCCTAGAAAGCAGAGGATTGGGGACAGCTGTAAGGAATACATGATCCACATCTGACCTCAGGCTCCGAGACCCGCTGCAGTTTCCAGTGCAGTTCTCCACCTGCTGCTACAGGAGGAGGGCCCCAGGCTCATCCTCACCTCCTCTGTGCCCAGGAGGGACCCCTGAAATCCTGCCTGGAGAGCTTCTATTCTCCAGGCATTCCTTGCTTGATGCAGCTTTTGTTAACTTTTTGTTTAAAAGCCTGTTACTTTATTTCAAGGCTAAATTCCTCAGAAGTGAATGGTGCCTGAAGAGAATGAATTGTTTCATTAACTGTAAACCTCTTACACCAGAGTCCATTATTCTTCATGATGTCCTATGGCACTGATCCTCCACCCCAGGAGGACCAAGTCATCTCATTGCTCCACAAAGCCTCTGTTAGGTAATAAAAAGCTTACTTTGGGAGAGAAACAACGTGTGTCAGAGAGCTGCACATCCATCAGCTCAGTTGAAAAGCTAACTTGTTCTTTATTCTGATGCCTAGAAAGGGTCTAGCACCTCTTAGAAATAGAAAATTTTCAATTACTTTAAAATTAAAATGTATACTCTGTGCTGTTTAAATTCGATGTAATCATATATTCTTAGCATGAAGATAACTTAAGGGAAATGAAACTTAAAATTTGAAAGAAAAAATAGATGTGACTTTTTTTTCCTGAAATCTTTAGGGATAAAAATGAAGACCCTGTTGTCGAAAGGAAGCCAAAGGATAACACGATGATCCCACAAATCTAATTTAAAAGAGTCATGTGACGAGCCACAGTGCTCTGCACCGAAAATTTGATGTTCGGGGCCTGCTTGATGGATGGCTGAACCAAACCCACAGGAAATAGAGGCGGGAGGGGAATTTTCTAGGGAGGAAAAAGGAAGATTCCTCAATAAAGACTGCCTGGTGGGGAGGTGTTGCCACGAAGAAGGCTGGCACCTTGGCACTGAGGGGGATACCGTGTCCTCAACACAGTGTCAGGGTCACTTGTACAATGACACAGAGACAAACGGACGAGGCCACTGAGCTGTGCTGGTGGATGGAGAGCAGTATTTATACTAAATATCTCCAACTGTATTAGATTTTCTGATGGGAAAGGTTCCTCTAGGAGAAGAACACACTTATCTGATTAGTGGGGCTCTTTAAAAATTATATTTATAGTTTCTTAGATTACTGAAGACAGCTGGATTCTTCAAAGAGTAAAACCACAGCTCCTTACCAGCCTGAGAGCAATGACAGCCTGGTAATTACGTTAGAGGTGAGGGCAGGCACAAGGGAAGTCAGCCCGGAGGAAAGGGATATTTGGAATTCATCTGCATGGCATAGAACTTTCATTAGTGTCAGCGGGTCAAAGACGTCTTAAGTTAATGAGACCTGGTATAAACTCAAGTTTTCATGGTCTCTAGAACATTCTTCCTTGCAATTCAGAAAAGTAGATCTATTTTTATTTATTATTTTATTTTTTAGATCTGTTTTTAATGAGCCAACAAGCCAGCCACAGTGGTATAGGCCTATAACTGCAGTACTGAGAGGCTGAGTCAGGAGGATCTCTGGGAGATTTAGGATGGCCTGAACCACACAGTACATTTAGGACAGCCTACTACATAGTGAGACCCTTTCTCAAAAAAAAAAAAAGAAAGAAAGAAAGAAAAGAAAAAAGAAAGAAAGAAAAGTAAATACCAATAAGAGGAAACACTAGCTATTACCTGGAGATCTATTCTTCAGTATCTCTGTTCTACGGACTCGTATTTCTAAAGCAAGGATTGCAGGATGTGGATTTCTGAACTTATCCTGCAGAAGGTCCTTCGCACTCCTTGGCACTTCCCTTCCTAGAGGGAGCAGTTGGGGCACAGCTGGCAGAAGAGGCGGGCGAGCCGATCGCTGAGCCCACACCATTAGGCCACGTAGAAGCCGTGAGAGCGCAATGCCACTTGCTGTGCAGCAGCCTCCAGCTTTGTAAAACTGGTCTGCTTGGCCCCACTGGTTAGGGCGATGGACGCCCAACACAGAAAACGGAGAGAAGGACCAACGGAGGTTTTATTATTTTTTTTCCCATTTAGCAAATAAATAAATATTAGGAAAGACAAAGAGCAGCAATTTTCTTCATACGCCTAACAATATTCTTACCCTGCAGTGACACCTGTGAGCTTCCACTTAGGGAGGGAGGGTGGGCTAGATATTGACCCAGGGCCTCACCCTCCCCAGCAAGCACCTTAATACTGAGCTGTATTCCCAGCCCTTGCGGTCTTGAGAGAGTGCTTACTAAATTCTCTAGACTGACCTGGAACTTGAGATCCTCCTGCCTCACCATCCTAGGTAGCTAGGCTTGGAGGCATGCGCCACTGCACCCCGTTTGAAATTTAAGAATTTCCAACACAATTGTAGATCCTTCATGTCTTGGCCACTGCTTTCTTTTAATCCTAGCACTCATGAAGCTGAGACAGGAGGATCCCCTGGAGCTGGAGTCCAGCCTGAAATACATAGTGAGATCCTGTGTGCTAAGGAAGAAAATATCAACCAGTATCGCCTTGTTTGAAGGAGAATTAAAAAGAAAAGACAACTAGGAAGAAAACAAAACAGGATCTTACCATGCCGAGCATTCTTCTAAGACTGATATGGGAGTACGGGAACTTTGAAGAGCCACATGCACCCAGTTTTATCAGCATATCTGAAACACTTGTATCTGTATGCAGCAATCTAATAAATCATTTTGGGAGTGGGCCCCAAAGGTACAGCACTTGCATGGCACACAGGCCCTCCGTTTGGCCCCAGTACCTCCCACGCACACACAAGTTTCAACGAAGCCACCACAATCAGTTTCCTTTGCAAACACATTCACGTAGCCTAGTGAAAGTGGCTTGAAATGCCTGTACTTTCCCATGTGTCCTGGACGCTAACGCACAGCCTCCTTTAACCTGACAGCGACTGAATGATTCAAGCGGCTTTTTCAAGAGAAACACTCACCAAGGGCAGCCCACTGGATAGAGAGATCTGCCACAGACTCCGGACAGTACAAGACGTTCATTATTAAAGCAAATCGCAGGAGCGGAGCGCGTGGAGATACCCCGCGTGGAAATGGGCTAGAACTGGCTCCTCCGCCGGCCGGCCTCCCCTTTCCCCTTGGAGCCCCTCATCAGCAGGCTCACTCTCACTCCCGGATGTCGCGGCTCCGCAGGACCCGCGCTGGACACCCCAGCCCCAGCCCCCCAAAGCAGCCTTTTCTCTCCGCAGCTGCCACAGGCCACAAAGAGCTTCCTGTGTGGTCTGACCCGGAATGCACCCCAAACCACACACACTGAAAGGCGCCCTGAATGCTTCATTCACAGGGATCACCCACGTGTGGATGTCCTGAGACATCACAGCGGAGGGCGGTCACCGGGAAGTCTCGGGGCCTGCAACGCCTCTCCGGGCCACGCAAGCAGGTGCCCACGGCGAGCAGGGGCGATACTGTCGGTTCCTCCTGCCGCCAGCACCCGAGATGGAGTTGGGCCCCTTCCTCGGCTGCTGCTCTCCCTGCCCGCTGCTTAGCCACGCTCTAGCACCAATTCTCCGCTCCTAACCTTGTATTCACACGCTGTGTGCTCCACGCAGGTGTGGCCCCTCTGTCCACACCAGTCTCTCCCTCTCATCAAACTGCCGTGTCTTACGAGCGCAACTACTCATTTTTGTGTAAGGATCTTATTTATGGCTAAACCTCCCAGTAGGCACATGATGTGGACCCTACCACGGGCCGTGGCTCGCTGAGTCCACGGGGCCTGGGATGCTGGAGCAGGTCTGCTACACAGGATACCTGCAATTAACATTACTTTATTAAATAAGTAAGTTACAGCAAGAGAAAAAAACAGTACAAGCCAACTAACACTAGGGAGTTTTTTTTTGTTTGTTTTTTTTTTTTTTTGTCTTTTTGAGACAGGGTCTCACTATGCAGTTCAGGCTGGCCTTAAGCTCACTTTGTAGCTCAGGCTGGTCTCGAACTCACAACAATCCTCCTGCCTCAGCCTCCCGAGTGCTGGGATTACAGACATGCGCCACCACACCCGACTGACTTTATTTTTTTTAAACAAGGTCTCGCTAGGGAGTTGAGGCTTTGAGCTTGTTGTTTAGCCCAGGCTGTCCTCAAATTCGAAGCAACCCTCCTGCCTCAGCCTCACAAGGGTGCAGTTACAGGTGGGTGCTACCACACCCAGCTTAGAAGATTTATTCTTATGTTTTAGGAATTAAAAAATAATATTAAAGTATCCAGGGCCGACCAAATAGCTCAACGGATTAAAGCGCCTGGAAACAGGTGCAGGGGCTGGGGATTTGATCCCCAGGCCTACTGCGCTGGGCCCCACTCCCCACTCCCGGGGCATGCTGAGATGGCAATTGAGATTATGCATGGTGGCGCAAGCCTGTAATCCCAGCTCTTGGGAGGCTGTAGACAGGCAGATCACTATGAGTCCGATCTAGTAGGGAGACCCGGAACACCCTGTAGACCTTTCCCTAAAATACAAAAATAAATAAATAAATACATAAATAAAAGTATCCACAGCCTCTCCAATGGCTGGAGCGCTCTTAACCAGAGACAACGACATTTCAAGGCATCATTTCCATCACAGGCAGCCACAAGCCAGACTCAGGGCACCAAGCGCTACCTCAGGCCTGCTCTTAGGAAGCCCGCCTGGCCGTTCTCTCAGAGGTCGCTCCCTGGAGTGCGGCTCCCTCCTCGGGGTGCTCCTCTGCCTCTGACTGGAGGCACACAGAAGGCTCCAGCAACTGGCAGGATTCCAGGGGGGTGGGGGGAAACGTCTCATCACTGGGCCAACTCAGAGCCTTGCAAAGAGGAGGAGAGTGTGCTGAAGGATTTACAGGCAAGCAACAGAATCCATTCCAGTTACCTTAAGAAAAGAAAGTGTCAAGAAATACTAAATCACTCACAGAATCTCCAGGGGAGGGAGAGGACGTTTACCCGCCACCCACCAAGGACCAAGACAGTGACACCCTGGCACTGCTGCCACCTCCTGGCCATCACTGTTCATGCACGAGCCGATATCAGGGGACCTGAAGCCACTGGGAGACGCAGGAGATCAGGGCTGCTGGGCTTGGCTGCAGAGCCAAATAACCCACTGGGCTGCTGCCTGGCATCCCTCAGCTGGGCTTCCAAATCCCAGGGGTGAGCCTGAGGGCCGAGCTAGCTAGCATCCCCGCAGACTCCTTGCAAGGGGATAAAGAAGGGATCAGCCAGGTCAGCTTCGGACGGGAAAAGAATTCAGGTCAGATGCGGCCTGAGGACAACTGACTGAGTAGTCCATCATGGAAAATGCTTCCGGCCCAAGTGCCTCACTAGACATAGCTGCAATCCCAGCACTCAAGAGGCTGAGACAGGAGGATCTCCACAAGTTCAAGCCTAGCCTGGGATACGTGGTGAGTACAAGGTCAGCCAGAACTACATAGCAACACCCTGTCCCGCAAACAAAGATGAGAGAAAAAATGCTCCAAAATCAATTGGGACTTACAGTTTCTTACCTCAGATTTGATTCAAATCCAGAAATAAGGTTATTTACATCCAAACTCATGAAAACAGAGGCTGAGAAAGTTGGAGAAAACTTATTCAAATTGTATCAGTAGCCAACAGGAATTCACTCAGTAGTGCTAACTGACATCACTTGCTGAGGATACCAACCTAATTACTCTGTCTACAGGACTCCCTTTCTACAGAACTGGTAGAAAAATTATAATTAAAAAAAAAGAGGGGCCAGGAGTTAGCTCACTAGAATAAGCACTTGCCTGGCAAGTGCAAAGCCCTGAGTTCAATTCCTGGCACCAACCCCCCCCACAAAAAAAAAGAAAGACATGCTCCAGCTGGGTGAAGAGGCGCACACGTGTACACATGTAATCGCAGATACTCAGAAGGGTGACACAGGAGGATCACAAGCTCAAGTCCAGCCCGAGCAACCTAGTTAAGACTCTGTCTCAAAATAAGACTTTGATTACATATATTTTTTTTGAGTCAAGATCACACTGTATAATTCAAGCTAGCCTTGAACTCACTATGCAACTCAAGCCAGACTTAAGATGGTCACAGTGATCCTCCTGCCCCAGCCTTCTGAATGCTGGGCTTAGAGGCAGACATTACCACACCTAGTTTCAAAATAAGAATTTTTAAAAAGGGCTACAGGCCAGGGATATAGTTCAGTGAAATAAGCACTTGCCTGGCAAGTGCAAGGCCTTGAGTTTGATCCCTGGTACTGCAAGTAAAAAAGGCTACAGATGTGGTTTAAAGGCAGAGATTCAATGTCCAGGACTGAACAGATGATACAGCCCACATTGAAAAAGAATGCGATAGAGGTAATTTCCAGAAACCCAAAACACTACGTGGGCTGTGGCAGTTTTATTTCACAAATTAAAATATCAAGTTTGGTAAACTCATGCTTCCCTATGTAGTACATAGAAGTTGGAAAACGAAGAACAGAAGTGGAAACGGTATCCACTACATAAAATTGTCTCATGGAAAAGACAGCAAACCCCAGCCACGACTTAATAATTTTACTACTCAAACATTCTTAAGAGCCACTGAAGGTAAAAACCCTCCACAGCTGAATCTGCAGAAGGAATTTCGCTGTATCTGTAGTAACATCTTCCATACTAGTTTTTAAAAACATAATTTAATAGTAACTTAATACAAAGTGAATCTTAAAAAAAGATTCTTTTTTTTTTTTGAATGTTCATTTTTCTTTTCAGTAAAGTGAGGATCTTTAAAAAGGTTTTGGCACCTTCCTGACAAGTGCCAGGTCCTGAGTTTGACTCCCAGTTCCAAATAAATAAATAAATAAGATTTTATTAAAAAACAAATGAAAGTTTTATTGCTCTCATGACTCCAAAATATTGATTTCTTCATGAAACATCCAAATATTATAATAAAACCATTATGCCCTACCCAACTTTCTTTTAATCAAAGGAATATCATCTTAGATAAAGTCACCGGCTACCACTGCAACCCAGGAATTTGCACAAGGTATTTCTGCAACTGTCTACCATGCACAGACCCGTCAGGAGGTCGGCAGGGACAGTCCCTGCAGTGCTGCAGACTGCAGTCCAGAGAGCCATCATCTCCTGCACCTCCTAAGCTCTGCTCCCCTCAGGGACCAGGCCCACGCAGGGCGCAGGGTGCAGGGCAGGGCACTTCCCCCAGGGCTGGCTCTGCCCTCTGCTCTAAGCAGAGCTGATGAGCAAGCCTTTGATTCCCCCTCACTGTACATGGTCAAAACGATGCGTCTTCCCGAAGTGGAGGAAGCCCTGCAAAGCCATTCTTTAAAAAGTTGTTGAGGACTAATCAAAAATTTCCCTGTGGCCTCTTCACTGTTTTTCCCATTTCACTTTTCCAGCTTCTTCCTCTCTATGGACAAAGGGAATGATTTCCCAAAGATGTTTTTATATAAACTTTGACTACAATACAGTTCATTCCTGCCTGAAATCTAATGGTGTTGCGTGCTCTCTAAGGTTAAGGGTGGAGCATAACAATCATATCATGAGGCTAAATGGCTTGTTTTAGTAAGCCTACAGAATCTTGGCATGTAAAACCATATCGAACAAACAAAACCTTGAGCGCTAACATAAAATTCCAAATGCCAGAACAGCGCTGCCCACACGGAGTGCTGGAGCGTGCTGCCAGGCTTAGTTCTGGATCAGCATGCGTGGGTCACCTTGCCAAAGTTACCACATTTCTCAGTGCTGGAAAACTGGGAGGATGTTCCTGAAAGAACTTTCAAACTCCTATTTTACCTGCCGTGTCCAGGACAGAACTGGCCATTGGCACCCTGAGTTCCATGGCCTGACATAGACACATGAGAGTTTCAACCACCTACAGCTAGGTGACAAATGAGACGAATGAACGCACCAAGGCACAACAGTCTGGAAGAGGAGTAGAAGATTTTACCTGCACGCAGGCAGGAAGGGAGGGATCCTGGTAAGTGGAGCCCTGTGACCACTCAGGGCTTGTTATGGTTTAGACCTTCCTGTTCCACAAAGCCTCACACTCCTAGTAGGGGGCTTTGGAAGGTGATCCTTATGGAGAGCTTAGCTGGCTTGTGGCTTGGAAGAGGCAGGTCACAGGGGTGTGGCCTGGAAGGGTGACCTTGTTCCCAAGGCAAGATCCTCAGCTGCTCCACGGTACCCCTCTGCCCTGCTATCCCCCAGCCAGCCACCAACTCTACAACCTGAGCAGGAACAAACTTCTCGTTCTTTAAATCATGTTAAGCACTTTGTTTCCTTCAGGGAAAGAGGAGTAAGACAACCCTTATGGTACCTTTAAAGAGAAGGGGAAACCTGAAGAGACAGGGGGCAGGGGCCCACAAAGGAAGGCCTGCAACTGGCCAGGAAGCTGTCACCTTGGGAGCAGAGACAGCAGAACTGTGCTGTTGAGGTGTAAAAAGCGGAGTGCTCTCCTGGGGATGGCCTTTGTGTTAATTTGCTTTGTTCTAACATTAAAGCAGGCCCGAAGTGTAATTCCAGCACTGGACAGGCTGAGGCAGCCTGAACTGCATAGTGAGACCGTCTCAAAAAAAAACATTAAAGCAGAAACTGGATGGGCACTCTGGGTACGCAGGTCAGGATCAGGAAAAATTTCAACAATAAGCAGCGAAGTCTTCTGTGTCCAAAAGGTTTAAGCTATGGTGTTTTTTTTTAGTGGCTGCTGAAAACTCCTTTGAGATTCACAGAACAAGTTATGATCCAAACATTGTGTTGATGAGCGACAATAAACTACAGGCAGAAAGGCTTTGGATTATCTTCTGAATTACAGCAGTCCCTCGCTACTTCACAGTCAGACTTTTGCAGACTGTTTTGCGGGCTTTCAAAAAATATTAATCTAAGTTATTGGTCACGGATTTTTCACTACATCGTGGGATTTTTTTGGTACCATACAGTGTATGTATGTTGTTAACTTTATGAAGGCTTAGGAGTTTAGAAAATGGTTAAGGACTTTAAAAGGGTTTTTAAAAGCGTGGGAAAGATTTATAAGAGTATGGGGTTTATAAAGCCTTAAAATATATACTAAAATAAATATAATGTCTCTACTTTACTGATTTTCACTTATCACTATTATGCCTGAAACAAAGCCTCTTCAATAAGTGAGGGAGTACGGTGATACGTTTCCTTAACACAGAAGTCCCCGTGACATCATCTGCGCGCTCCCCTGAGCTCTCTGTACCACATTCCGCAGCCTCTGTCCTTCCACCAGCAAAGCAACTGGGTTTGCATCACTTGATGGGCAGAAGGTAGAGACTAGGACCACTAATAAAAGCCAAGCCCTCAGGCTGCAGTGTACCCAGCATTTTCTTTCTTAATGGAGAA
Organism: Ctenomys sociabilis; assembly: GCA_004027165.1. Lineage (NCBI taxonomy): Eukaryota > Metazoa > Chordata > Mammalia > Rodentia > Ctenomyidae > Ctenomys > Ctenomys sociabilis. Next base: position 38,153 of record PVKA01008573.1, read on the forward strand.
AACAATTAGTGAGAAGCAGTGGCTTAAAGAGAAGTTTACAAAAATGCTGGAGCAGAAAGCTCCAGGGATACAAAAAAGGGGGATTCTTGATTGGTTTTACTGATGTGAAATCAGCAGGAACTGGAGCGGAGGAGTCACGTAGGGTGTGGATCTCCTCCGAGGATTTAAGAGCAGGAAAGCCCCAGCCTTACTTACCTTATGTCTGGAGGTCTAGTCTGGGGCCATGAGACAAGATCACTTCATGAGACAAAATCACTTCATGCTTTAAAAGCACAGGGAAACCTTTAGGGAAACAAAATAAAATCCCCAGCTCTGCATTATCTCAGCCCTGGGAAGGGTGAGCTGGTGCCACGCCATTGTCTCTATCCAGTTGAGGAAATGGGGGCTTAGGGAGAAGCGAAGGTAGTTTTCCAAGTTCCTAAGTGGGCAAGTGGTGGGAGAGAATCCAAACTCAGTCTAGGACCACAGACTCCTCCCCACTTCTCCCTGGGGAGGGGACACTGAAGTCCTTAGCCCAGGAGGGGACAGTGACGTGCTCAGTTCCGGAGGGCACAAAGACAGAAGTGCAGTCTGCATGAAAAGCCAATGTAGTGCTGGGTGCTAATAAGTGCACAGCACCATGAACTGTCACCAAGGGGGACGGCCCAAGTGACCTGGGTGCAGATCAGCACAGGCCATTGCAAGCCCCAGAACTGCTTCTGCCCTTGGCCACTAAGCTACCCAGGAGCTTCCTGGTGACCCTGGCAGAATCACCACCAGGTTAGCTGTGCCTAGCTCTGCACTTTGGTGACAACTGCGCTAGCACTAGCGGTGGTGTTTATTGTTGTTGTATGGTGAGAACACTTTGTATCCATTGTATTATTAGAGGGCCTTTGGGCTCCTTTGTGGTCTCAGAGGGAGAGGGAGAGAGAGAGAGAGAGAGAGAGAGAGAGAGAGAGAGAGAGAGTGTTTGTGTGTACCTAGCCTGAGGAAATGCTACCAGCAGTTTTTATTTTTTTATTTTTATTTATTTATTTTTTTTTTGTCTTTTTGAGACAGGGTCTCACTATGCAGTTCAGTCTGGCCTTAAGCTCACTTTGTAGCTCAGGCTGGTCTCGAACTCACAACAATCCTCCTGCCTCAGCCTCCCGAGTGCTGGGATTACAGGCATGCGCCACCATGCCCGGCTCTTACCAGCAGTTTTTAAAAGAGGAAACGGTAGTAAAGGAACATCAATATTTTCACACCTAGTGAAAGGGCACCCAATGATATAGCACTTTAAACTCCTAAGGAGACAGTAATAATGATATAAGGGTTATTCTTAAATAAAGTAGAGCAACCTTGAAATTTGAAAATCATCGGAATGAGGGAAGTCTCTTGGCAAAGGATCAAGTTATAAAAGCTAAAAAGAAACCAGGTTGCACAAGAGTCTTGGAAGAGTTATATAAAATAACCATCTGGCGGGCTGCAAACCTAGTGGCAGGAGTGAGTGGCCTCTGGGCAACAGTGAGGCCCCGACCCCTGATGAGTGACAGAGAACCTTCTTCACACCTCTGGGCCTCCACCCCCCAGGCATGCCCTACTGTTCTATTTTGGGTGCAATGTCAGAAGGCACAGATAGACAGAAGGCCTCTGGCCTGTCTCAGACACCAAGCACAATCCAACATGGCCAAAGCTACAACTTACAAGAGCAGACACAGGACCTGCCAGATAGCTCAGCAGACTAAAGCACCTGCTTAGGCAGATGCTGGGACCTGATTCAATCCCCACTGTGCAGTGCAGGTCCCAACCCTGGGACGCCCTGAAATGGCAATTGAGACTGGGCATGGTGGCACGCCTGACAGGAGGATCCTTAGGAGTCTGATCTACATAGTGAGATCCTGTACACCCTGTACTAAGTACACTAACAAAAGGAAGAAAAAAAAAAAAGCACGGACGAACTTTTCTGAAAAAAAAAAAAAGAAACAGAAATGAAGGTTAATTGTCTGGGCTGATACAGCAGAGGCACTGGAGGGGGTTCCCAGCTCCATTTAAATGCTTGAGAAATACTTTGGGATCAGGTAAGGAAGCTTTTAGAGGAAAAATGATTTGAAAAGATTTGGCCAAAATGATTTTAAAACTTTAAAACATGCTCCAGAGTTGTTACTACATTAAAATATATTTTCACCCCACCCTACACTTGGCCCTCTTTGTTCACTTCTCTTTGCCCGTGACATCTACCAACAAATGACCCAAGTTCTCCTGGGCTTGCCATTTCCCCTATTTCTACGTTAAATTTTTAATAATAGGTATATTTCTTAATTTTTCCTAACGTTAAGAACGTAATTTTTATTCTTTTTTTTTTTTTTTTTTTTTTTTGCGGTAACAGGGATTGAACTCAGGACCCTGCCCTTGCCAGGAAAGCACTTCATCTACTGAGCAATCTCCCCAGCTCCTAATTTTTATTCTTTGAAAATAAACCCATGTATGTTTACCAATTTCCCTCTGCATACAGTTTTAGCCATATCCTATTAGTCTGCTTCTGTATTTAAACACACCCCTTTCCTTCTATTCTTAAGTGCTACCCTAATGAATTTTAAAATAAACCAATGCATGGCCTTACGTTGTATCCATCTCAATGGCATTGATAAAATGCTTGTCATTCTTAGGAGTTTTGCAAACTCTGCCAGCTCCACCCTGCTTCTCTCTATGCAGAAAGATGTGCTTGAGAACAAGACCCCACCCTGCCATGTGTCTCACATCCATGTCTTTGTCCCAGCTTTGTACTGTTTAAGCAAGACCCCAAACGGCGCCAGCTGTACAAGCAGTGGGTAAATCTCTGTCATTGCTCATCAGCCTCCTCCTCCTCCTCCTCTTGGATCTGTTGACACAGGAGGTCAAGACCAAGACCAGTGCTGGGGCAGCCAAGAGTTCTATACAGACAGGGATTCCTTTTGTATTTACATACTTTGAAAACTGAGAGTAAGCACAGAGGGAAATCCAGCCCCGGAAAAATTAAATGGTGGCCATGTGAGTTTGTTCAGAAGAGCAGTCTGAGGCAAGGGAAGGCAAAAAGTGAAAGAAAAACAAAGTTTTTCCTTTTAAATCTGAAGTGACAAAAGAGTAATAAGCCTTGGGAGATTTGCAGCGACATGAAAACAAATCCCTCATTTACATCTGTGAATAGCTGCTGCATTTATAGCTCCAGATAGTGGCAAGTCAGAGGGCAGCGGCTTACCAGGGTTCAGGTATTTACATAGGAAGGGTAGAAAGGGCTGGTAGGTGGACCTCAACCTTTACCCCTCAACCCTTACCCAACACCCTCACCAATCCATTTAAGAAACTGAAATCCAAGAGTGAAAAATCCTCTCTGGCATTGCAACAAGACAAAACTACCAGTCAGATTTTCAGAGGCCATGTAGTATTTAGAAGACACATGACAGCAAGAAAATAGTAGCTAACAGTTGTGGAGTCTAGCCAAGTTCCAGGCAAGCTTTGCATGCATTACCCCATTTAAAGTTCATGGAGCTCTTAGGAGTTGGCGAATGCCTATTTTAGAGATTAAAGAACTGGGGCTGGGAAGTTAAGTGACTTACCCTACTGCCACATAATTCCACTGGCCTGGCTGTCTTTAGTGACTAGAAAGCCCCCAGAGCCTGAGAATGGAATGCCAAACCACGCTTCTTATTTATAACTCCAATATTCTTCCTCTGGAGCACGTGGCCCATATTCTCCATTGTGTTTTGTAACCTATTGGTCAGATAGGTAATCTTACTTGTCAATCTGAGTGAATTATGACATTTTCTGGACAGATAATGGAATAGTGAGAGTGCCAACCCCATGAAAGGATTAATCCATTGTTGAGGTCATGGTTGAATGTTATGAAGAGTTGGGGCCTGGTTAGAGGAAGTACTTCCCCAGAGCCATACCTTTGGATCCCCATCTGATCCCTGGCCTCACTCTGTCTAGATCTTTCCAAGTCACTCTGTCTTCTAGCTGTCATGAGGTAAGCAGCTTTGCTCTGCCATACCCTTCCCCACCATAATGTCTCTGACTAGGACTTGGCTGACCATGGACTAAACCTCTGAAACCACGAGCCACAATGAAACCTTGCTTCCTTATATTGTGTGTGTCAGACAGTTTATCCTGATACAACTACAAACTGGTAAATTATACATGTAAGACTTGGGTGAGAGGATTGTGGAGAGAAAGCACATTATCTAACATAATTATAGTGCTGTATAATTAAATATAATTCTAGATCATTACATGATAAGCCTACTGATAGGTTCCGGCCCAAGTACAAACTGCTAAATTATCATGGCCCTGATCCAACACGGCTGAATCCACAAAACAACGGCTTATCTTCCCAATGACCCCTTCCTCCTTCTTACCCACTCCAGCCCTGGGTACAACTTCTTTTTACCTTTCCCACCCACACAAGAAAGCCTCCAATCAGCTCCTTGTGTGTCACTGATCCTGCCCCTCAAGCTCCACCCCTAGCAGAAGGCCATAACATCTCAGCCTTCCGTCATCTCAGGTCAGAGGATCTATCTGCCCATCTCCTGGCTGTCGATCCTCCCCACGTCTTCAAAGTTAATAAAGGCTTTCCCTCCCCCTTCTTTTATTTCTGCTTCTTTGCCACACTGGTGCCAAAAAACCTAAGAACTACAATATCAAAATTGCATGGTCTGTACTACTTTTTGAAATATATTTCTAACACTCAGAGAATAGTGAAATCAAACAAAATAATAGAGAGTCGAAGAAGAGGGAATGAGATAAAGGGTTCTCAAGAAGGGACACACAGTCAGTAGAAGAAGAAAAATCAAAGCAGATCTGTGTTAGCCACTGTGCCAAGTCTTAGGGTCAGGAAGAAAAGAAATGGACAGCAACAATGCTGGCCTTCAAACACCGCTGTGTAGTAGGAGTGCTCTCACTCTAAATAAAAGATTCTTTTGGAAAACATAGGTATACTGATACAAAAAGAAGAGACTGGATTAGAAAAAGCAAGACAATATAAACCATACCTAGATCGCCAGAGTTTTGGTGGTTTGACAAGGAGAACAATACAATATAGGGTACCTTTTATAAAAAAATTTTTATAATGAATCACCCACAGGAGGATAGACAAAGAATGCAGGGGATCTGTCCACTTAAGACCAAAGAATCCAGCTGAAAGTCTGGATTCCCAAAATAGTGTCCTGCATGAGTCCAGCTAAGATCTAGAGCTTTCAAGTGCATCTGGAGGCCTAGAGGCCATGACAATGCCTCGTGCGGGCCCATTTCAGGAATCTGCACTGGGAAGGCCTGAGATCAGCGATGGGAACTGAAAGTCTGGGGGCAGTGAGATGAAGGGTCTGTGCTAGTAGGCTGAGGGACCTGCACTGGAGCCAGGAAGCGATGCTCAAATTAAGAACCAGTACTCCCCTAGAAAGTACTATAGCCATCCTCAGCGACAGGGAGGCACTGAGCTCCTCCTCTCATGAGAGAAGCCAAGTTCACCAGGAAAGCCAGCCTGATAAGGTCCTCCAGGAGAAGAGCCCAAGAGAACCAGCAGCTTCCAATTGCTCCACCAGCTTCTCCAGCTTCGCTAACAGCCTCCTCCCCTAACCTTTTCTCCAGTTCTGCCTCTCATGCTGCTGGCAACCATCCTCAGGTGGGTCTCCCACACCCTGCACCACGCTATTCCAGCTGGGTATAACAAACAGACCACCACTTGGCATCTACCATGCAGATGAGGGAATGAATACCAGCAGTAGATGGACGAAGCTCTCATTCAGAGGCTCAACAGATAGGCGCAGCAAGACTGCACATGTTTAGCAGGTGTGAGTCCCTGCTTTCAATGCCTGGGACCAAAATACCAAAACCAAACTCTCATTTCCAAAGCAGGGATTCCACTTTGAAATTCCTCACACATATAAAATGATCAAAGCAAGTTTTTTTTTTTTTTTTTTTTTAAATAAAAGAGCAGCTCTGTAGCCTTGTTGTAGTCATGATCCATTGAGTAGGCTGTCTTTAAATTTTTCATTCCTGGACTAGTCATTCAGGAAATTATCGGTTGTCATTTGGTGTTTCTGAGAGGGCTAAACGCATCATTCATGATTGGTTCTCTAAACAAATGCAGGCAGTGGTCACTTAATTTCTACAAAGGCGAACACTGAGGCTGGAATAGCAACTCGGTGTATGTTATAATCCTAAACAGACTTAACTGTTCTCTAAGTTCATATTCAACTGTTTTAATATTTAGCATGACAAATTCACTGCAGTAGTAAAACACAGCCCAGATTTGTCTCCATTTATCCTGTAAATGACAACTAAAATGAGTGGCTTTTAGACAAGCTGTGGTAGGAGAGCATAGAATTTCTGCAGTCAGAATTAAATGCTGTCCTTCGAATAACAGAAGATTAGTATGTTTCAAGTATTTGAGGTTTGAGGGGGGCTTTGATAAGAGCCTGGCTCTTTAGGCAACCTTAGAAAAGCAATGCTAAGAAGAAGTAAACAGCTCAGATGTCCTGCTTTTATAAAAAAACACTTGGAAAATTCGAGAACGGCCCTTAGATATTCTACTACCAAAAACAATCTTCATTCTCTTGATTTATTATTGTTAACTTGTCCAGCACTAAGTCAACACATCAGGGTGTAAGATCCCTTTGGTTGATTTTTCCACTAAAACTCTCAGAAGTCTGAGACACACTTGGAGGTTTGCCTTGGGCTGGCCATGATGTTCCTGAGTTCCAAGAGAGTTTGGATCAGCCAGAAATAAAGGCCCCTTACAGGTGTCTGAAAGGGTGTTCACTGTTAGTGTTTGTCAGACAATCAAGGCCAAGGCCAGAGGAAATTAAATCTTCCTAACAAAAGCGCTCCCAAACAGACACTCCCCGCCCTCAGCTTTGTTCTTAGTTTTACTAGTATATTAGTTTTCTACAGCCTTACTAAAAGCTTCTTTTCAAATAACTTTGCTCTTAGGAAAGCCCTACAACATGCTATTGTAACCCAGTAGTACCATGGGTACCCTACGATAACACCCGCTTGTTACCTCACGCCTCCATGGACCCCAGCAGTCCAGTGGGCTTACTGAGATGCTTATTTATGGCCTCACAGCCCTGAATCAAAGTGTGGCTGACATGGACTTCGATCTCGAGGCTGTGAAAAAGCCTGCTTCCAGACTCATTCAGGTTGTTGGCAGAATTTAGTTGCTCTTCTCGGCTTCCTCAGCCTTCAAACATCAGCATGCTCTCCCTCTGAGATAGAAGTCTCACTTTCTCTTCAGCCATGGCCTGGGAGGCAGCTCTGCTTTCAAATGCTCCTGACATCACAAGAGTCCAGCCTGGTTTACCCATGCAAATCACCCCTCTGGAAAGTCACTGATGAGTAACCTCAACTACATCTACAAAGTCTCTTTTCATCACACTAAGGGATGAAAGCCCAGGTGGCCCAAATGTCTGTCGGTTGCAATTGCTATGGTGGAGAAGGAATTTGCCATTGTATGGATTTCCCCATCCCATCGAATCTTTGAGTTTGATATTTAATAGTCACTTGTGGGAAAAACTGGACTGGATGCTGATACCTCTCTCCAAATCCATGTGTTGAAATCCTTACCTCTACTGTGATCACGCCAGGAGGTGGGACTTTGGGAGGTAGTTAGGTCAAGAAGGTGGAGCACTCAGGACTGGGATTAGCCTCCCTTCTGAATAGGATGCTAAAAGAGCTCTTTCATTCTCTTTTGTCATGTGAAAATACAAAGAAAAGAGAGCAGTCCACATACTGGATTAGGACCTTCACCAAACCCATGCCAACATGCTAATTTCAGGCTCCATTCTTCAGAACTGCAGACAAAATTTTTTTTTGTCATTTATAAGTTACACCATCTATGGTACTTTGCTATAAAGCCTGGACTACTACATAAATCAATCATTAAATTATTTACCTGCATTTTCTTGAATGATTTCGTATTTTGTTTGTTTGTTTTCATCACCATCCTTTTAAGTAATAGATACCACACACACGTACAGGCTTTGGTTGATAACATCCGCACTAACTTCCCTATAGAATAATTGTGATACTATGTCCCAAACATAGCTTCCAGATGAAATCCTAATTATTTCTTGAACAAAACTTAGGTGATCCCGAGGACTTCTTGGCCTAGATTCTTCTTTCCCAGTGAAATTCTTTGTGTACTTCACCTTCATGCTGATTATTCACTATTCCTCATAGCCCATCACTTTCTACAATGGGACAAAGTAATGCTTGTATTTTGGTTCTAATGCTAACCTGGAGCTATGCCAGAATTGTCCTGCATTACTTTGAAGACCCTTACTTAATGCTTGGTGAATCAGTTCAGCAATATTCACATGGGTCTTGGCATGGAGGTGAATGAACCACACACTCCCCACCTTACTTTGTTCATGCTGCCTTGCAAAGGAAAACAGACAGCTGCGTAACAGTGTGTTAGGCAGAGCAGGCGGGGGAGCAGTAGCCAGCTTTGGGATGCTATGCAGGGCTTCCAAGAGGAGATGGCATCTAAACAAGTCCTACAAATCCCTAGATGGCAACTGGCATAATAGAAAAAAAACAGATACTCCATCTAGGCAGAAGGTCCTGGAACGTGCAGAGAAAGGTGACCGCAAGTGGGGTGCAGGCTGGCGAAGAGGTAGTGCGAATGGAGGCTGAGGAAGAAACTATGAATAGCCCCTCCGCAGGACGGTGGATCACACAAGCACTTGATCCTCAGGCAGGGGTGTGGGTGGGAACTGAGGGATTGTTTACCAGAGATGAAGCATACTTCCGTCATTCAGTCCCATTCTGGACAGTTTGGAGAAAGATTCTAAGTAATGAGCCTGGATGCTGCGAATCAGGACTCTTCGCTAGGCACCACAGGATGAGGCGACGAGCGTCAACTCTGTCATAGGGCAGAGGTGGCTCAGGCACACATTCACGAGGCAGAATAGACAAGAAGAGGCAGAGCAGGATGAGGAGTTCCAGTTTCTGCCACATTCTCGGCACATCATTTTATCTCCCTCAAAACCACCCTGCAAAGTGGGCAGAGTGGTCACTTCTATTATTAGGTGGGAAAAATTTACTAGAGTGGTAAGTAGCTTTCTCATAGTAGAGAAATGCTAGCTCCTAACCAGAAATGCTCTCAGGTAAGGGTCTTCTCAGTTGAGGGTCTTCTTCAGCTAAGGGTCTTCTACTTCACATGTAAAGAGTTTATTCCTGGTTGATAACACCTGGTGTGGTGGTTCATAGCTGTAAGAACAGATGTCAAGAGGCTGAGGCAGGTGGGTCACTGTAAGTTTGACGTCAGCCTGAACTGCATAGTGAGACCCTTTTCTAAAATAAAATAAATTAACACCATGGAAGCCTTCAGGCACATCCTGAAAGCTATACAATTGAGCAAGCTCTCAGTTGGGAATTAAAATAATTTGTTAAAAATAAGACAAAGGTTAAGAAGACAACCAATCACAGGTTTTGAGTTCCTTTAACTTTGAGATAAGTAACAGTTCACAGAGATAAAAGTAAGATAAGTCTTAATGAAGCCCCGCTGGTCAGTCACTCAGCAGATCTTAGTAGCACACTCTCTGCTCTCTACCGCAATAACTGCTCTCTGACATAAGGCGCTGAGTAATAAACAGCTTGCTCATGCCGTAACTAATACAGACGGAAATACACAGCAACCAGGTTGCTGACATATTTACAGAGAAAATGGAGAATACCTGCCGTAAAGAAAAATCAGAATAAAATTATACAATGAAACCCTATTGTAAAATAACCCAGTGCATCTAAAAATTTAGGAAAACAAAAAAGAAGTAGGAAGATCAAATGAAATAAAGTTATAGTGAATATTTGATTACTGTACCAAAAACATCACATGTAAAGAGTTTATTCCTGGTTGATAACACCTGGTGTGGTGGTTCTTTTAACTTTGAGATAGATGCTGAGAATGTGATTCTATATTTTAAAACTAAATACATTTTTCCTCTTTTCTGCAATCAGTTGCCCATTCATAAGACCATCATTACTCTGTTTGTGCGGGGGGGGGGGTTGTTTTTTTTTTTTTAATCAAGAAGGAGGAAAGCACCTAGATGAGAGCCTTGCCCCCCGGGTGAGAGCACCCTCAAGGCCTGCGTCAGGAGCGCAATCACTTCAGCCTGGGTCATCGTAGGAGCCACTGGTGGGGACCTGGCCCCTTCCCAGGGTGTGCACTGCCCCTTCAAAGCCTGAGAAGGTCCTGGGCCACGATGCCCGCTGCCCTGCCACCACAAATCCCAGACTCTTTTCTTCTCAATGTTTGAATTTCTAGAAACAAATTAACTCTGCTCTTCCTCTCGGACCAGTTTTCCCTCTTACAAGCCGCTAGTGATGGCAATTATTCCATTAGATTTGCCTATTAGGTCGCTTTAGAAAATAAGACTAGGAAAGTTGAAGATCTTTCTTGTTCTGCCTATTGCCCTGTATTTCCAGTCCTGGGAAGAGGAGTGAGATCTACTGTTACCTTTTAAGGTACCCTCAAGAAAGTTCAGTAACTTTCATAAAAGGTGATGGTTAAGCTTGTGTGGTGGCACAGCCCTATAATCCCAGCAGTCAGGAGGCTGAGGCAGGAGGATGACACTGAGCTTAAGGCCAGCCTGGACTACACAGAAAAACTGTTTCAAGGAAAAAAAAAAAAAAAAAACTGAAGGTTCCAGTCTTTCAACTACATTAAATGTATCATCCCTAATTTAATCAACACTGAGCAGGAGCATCCTTCGATCACAGTAATGGGTAAAACGAGCACGTGGGGCTTGTGGGGAACCAGGGCACCTCAGCTCATCACTCAGCAACAGAAGAGGTATGTGCCCCAAGAACATTCAGGTCCCAGTCAGGAAGCCAGGTTGGCTTACCCTGTCCTGTTTTCATAATTCTACTAAGGAAAAGGCCAGCTTACTTTAAAAGGCCTGCGCACCCCGCAGAGGGCACTGCGGTGCACACTGAGAAGCTCCCCACCAGCATGCCAGAGCCACGTGTCCAGGTGCCCATGGCACTGCCTGCTGAGCACTGATGCTAGCTAGCTCTCAGAGCTGGACAAGCTCGCTCCTGCTTCGTCCTGAGGCGACCTCTGCCGAGTGGGGGCAGGGTGTGAGAGGGTGCGGGGATCTGTTTTTCAAAATTCCAGCAGTAACTGTACCAAACCCATCTAATAAAGCTGGAGGTAAATCTCAGTTACTGCACTGAGTACACCAACCACTACCTTTCATGCTGAAAGGAGATGGCACGGAGTGGGCTCCACTTGCTGCACTGTAGCCTCATTAAGTTCCAGCCGTCGAGGAACGAGAGAGAAGCAAGAACACAGCTTGCCTGGGACCTCGTTCTGGCACAGAAAGATTTTCCTTTCTGTCTGCACTGCTATGAGAGTTCTGCAGCATAGGAAGGCACAGCGCTCCTCCTCTGGTTTGGTTCCGGCCTGCGACTGGTGCTTCTAAAATAAGGAAAATTGCTAGCGTGAGCTTTTACTCTGAGGGAAAGAAGAAATGCTACTGCATCAGCTACGTCTTCAGAGCTTCACTCTGGCTCCTGGACTGGAAACAGCACGTGGAGGGAAGCGGGACTTGGGCCCGCAGGTGGGGCTGAACGGGGAAGCAGCATCAGAGTGTGGACAAGTCTTTTAAACAGAGTCCATGGGCTTTTCCGACAAACTGAACTGAGAAAGAAGAGTACACGTGAGTTCATGGCTCTTGGCCCGAACAACAGGAAGGAAGGATTTGCCGCTGAAGTGAGGATGTTGCAATGGGATAGATGTGTGGATGGTGGGGCAGGTAGGTCAGGCTTTGTTTTTTAATTTTTATTTTTAAATTTATTGGTTTTATTATTATTATTATTTGGTACAGGGTCTCGCTATTCAGCTTGGACTCATAGTCATCCCCTGGTTCAGGTTCCTCAGCACTAGGGCAACAGGTGTGCACCACCATGCCCAGTCATGGCACAAGGTTCTGGGGCTGGCATGGCATGAGGTACCCAGGACTCAACCTGGTCCTTGCGTTTGCCAGGCAGCTTCTTAGACCACCGAACTATCTCCCCAGCCCAGTTTGATACTTTCAAGAAATCGGGACACTCAGGTGGATACATGGAGATGGAAGCTGGATGTTTGTATCTGAAGTTTACAAGAGGAATCTAGGCTCCAGATAAAAACTTTGTAATTACCTGCAGGTACCAAATACTAGGTCTTGCACTCTTGCCTGAGTAGCATGCTATCTTAGAGCTGAAGCAAGATCCTCCCGCAGTGAGGACAGCTCTGCTCCAGCAGGGAGCGCCTGTCCCTATTTCTCCACAGGCCATTTGTAGAGGACCAGCTATAGACACTGAAGACTGGAGGTCAGCGTCAAGCAGGAGAAAGAGAAAGTCTTCAGACACAGATCTCGCAGGTCACCTTCCACTGTGCAAAGAAGGCAAGCAGAAAAGTGAAGGGATCTCACCAGATCCACTCCAAAAGAAGAGCCTGGGAGGACCGTCAGTATGCTGTGTGCTAATGGAGTCCCACTTACTGTACGGGCTCTGTCCCCCCACACAAACACCTTTGCCTTTCGCAGACAGTACACCAACAGTGGGTCCATTCTGTGAGTGAAGGCTGGGGAGCGATTCCAGATAAACTGACTTTCAGCCAAATGTGTCAAAAGGTACACAGAAAAAAATGTATGATATCTGCCATATCAATATAACTTTCTACAGATCTTCTCAGCATGAGATTTTTCATGGGTGGTGGAAAAGCAGAGATATTTATAGGAGTAATCTTATAAGCCTGATCCTAGAAGTGATGGCAAATATCTAATGTTTTACACTTAAAACATGTTTAAAGTTATTAAAAAAATGTACTGCATTCAATCCTCATAGCATTGATAGGATCTGCATTTTTGGAAAGAGTGACATATAGCGTTGGATTTTGCATATGCTACAGATTGAGTATCCCTTATGCAAAATGCTTGGGGCCAAAAGTGTTTCAGACTTCTTTTTCAATTTTGGCATACACACGTATACATAATTGGGGCCTGAGTTTAAACACAAAAGTTCAACCATTAACATAGGCCCTATAGTTTTATATAGTATTTTGGATATACTTGCATTTTTCACTTAGCCCATCCTTATAAGGTCAGGTAAAGAGAGAGAGTCATGCTTGCACTCAAAAACTTTCAGATTTCAGAGCATGTTGGATTTTGGATTCAGATGTGAGATACCCCATTTGTTGCTTTACGTCCACGAATGTAATGCAATGTTCTGAAGTGAAGAAATGGAAGGGGCGGCCAAATAGCTCAGCAGATTAAAACACCTGAAAGCAGGTGCAAGGGCCAGGGGTTTGATCCCTGGGCCTGCCGTGCTGGCTCAATCCCCAGGGTGCTGAGATGGCAATTGAGACTGTGTGTGGTGTTGCACGCCTATAATTTCAGCTCTTGGGAGGCTGTAAACAGGCAGATTACTATGAGTCTGATCTAGTAGTGAGACCCTGAACACCCTGTAGACCTTTCCCTAAAAATACAAAAAGAAAAAAAAAAAAAAAAATGAAGAAATGGGTCACTGTCTACCGATGCAAGGAACACAGTGCAAAGTGACCCAAAAATCAAAGGGAGAACATTATGAATTTTCAGCACAGCACTAAATCTAAAATAAACACATTGCCACCTATATATTTCTCATTTAGCTATAGCGAGGTTTTCTTAACAAATAAAACAACCTCATAAAAGGCACCATCTGAGCAATTCAATCTTGCTTTTAGCTTTTGTCAGGTACCTGTCTTGCCAGGAAACATTTCCAGAAAGGAAAGGTTTTGTTTCAGTCTCTGTGATAGCAAACACTTCGCTAGAACAGTTAGAATAGATTCAGGACACTCACTCCGGCTTATGTGGCTTTCAAAATATTTGCGTAACTGCAACGCTCACTTGATGTCAGCATATGCAACTTGGGGCTCTTGTTCATCCAAGTGCGGTCACACAACTTGGAGTCCAGAAAACTTCCTAAAGGTTATAAACAGGCTGCAGTGAAAAGGGAGAAACAGCCTTTCTCACCACACAGAAGCACCATGTTTGCAAACTACGGCACAAAGCAGCCTTCACTTTATAAGTCCAAGTTAAGTCTAATCAGTCACTTTTTTTAAAGCACTTAGGTCAAATATAAATAACATTATCCTATACTGAGGGGAAAAACCTAGCATCTAAAAGCTTTATTAGGTACATTGTACTCCCACAATTAAGAGAGATCCTTACTCATAGGAGAAGCTGATATGATTCATCAACAGAGCTGGGGTGTCTTGAGTCTTTTCCATGAGTCTATGTTAATTATCTTTTATATTTGGTCACAGTTAGCAGGGAAATTCTTTTAAAAGTCTCTGGGTTTGCTTTGTTCTCAAAGTCAGTGTTGGAGAAAGAAGGAGCCCACTAGAGCCGGCACAAGCAGTTGGGCCATTTGCGCGAACCCGAAGCCTGCCCCTGGGGACTTGGAGACTCAGGTCAGGGAGAGAAGTCCAAACAGAGACAAGACTGAAGACTTTCCTGGAGCTAGGCTGAGAGATGCCCATCCCTGTGCATGACTCAATGTTTTGACTTTATCGAAACATTCTGATCAGGTTTAATCAACCACAAAAGGATTTGAAAATGCCAGCACATTCTGGATAAATTTGGACGCACCTGGGGATAACACTGAAATTTTCTACACCCAGCCCTGAGTATTCTGCTCCAGGAACACACCAGCTGACCCAAGGAGGGACCCGAGCTTCCTTTGTCCTCCCAGACTCAGCATCTGGGCAAAGCCAAGCGCCCACCTGTGGGCAACAACGGAGGAAAGAGCAGTAGAAGCCAGGTTCCCACCAGCAACAGAGACCAGGACAAACTCCATTGTCTCCTGCCACGCCTTCTCAGAATAGATTCTGTTCTTTTTTTTTTTTTTTTGGTCTTTTTGAGACAGGGTCTCACTATGCACTTCAGGCTGGCCTTAAGCTCACTTTGTAGCTCAGGCTGGTCTCGAACTCACAACAATCCTCCTGCCTCAGCCTCCCGAGTGCTGGGATTACAGGCATGCGCCACCACGCCCGGCTTAGATTCTGTTCTATTTGTGGAGAATGGCAGGATGACAGAAAAGTCTCTACTCTCAACTTCTGCTGTGGGTCACCTCCCCCGTGGATCTCCTCCTCTCTGCAGGGCCCCCTGGCTGTGCCAACTCATTCCCCGGCTTCTGGGAACCCTCTCCCACCCACCCTTACCTCACTGCCAGGAATGCAGTGACACTTGCCACACCAAGTTTATCCTGAAAACTTCAGTAGCAATGAAGCTTGCCTGGCTCAGCCAGTGAAACAAAAGAAAAAACTTCCCTGGCCTCTTGTGGACCCCAGAGGAGAGATTTTCCCATTTGTTTTCAAATGCTGTCTTGCAAAATTTCATAAGAACAAACATGCAATGTATAGTCTGATTTCTTGAAAGCTATTGTCCACGAAAATATAAATTCACATCAGTTATACTTCAATTCATGGTTCCAAAGTTCACTGATGCTATTTATATCCTTTTGCTGTAAGAAGAGGTTCCCAGAAAACAGAGACCAGGAGAGGCCCCGCTTCTCCCCCCAGGCCCCCAGGAGAGCCCCTGCTTCTGCCACCAGGCCCCTTCTCTCAGCCAGCTGAGTCCAGACAGCTCTTTGTCCCCAGCTCTGGGGATTCACCACATTCTGACAGTAACACTGCCAAAAAAGAAAAAGCTAAATCCGGTCAACAGAATGCAATCCATATCGTGGAATCATCAGACAGGGCATGAACGCTAGCGACATTGTCTTGAATAGTTTTTGTTGTACTGCCATTCAAATTAATATCTCAATTTTAAATTTATGTATGACTTTATAGAATAATTTAATTTTTCAATTGAAGAATATCAGTCTTCCATGCTGCACTGCCAACACCACATCCTGCCAAGCTGTTCGGTCATGCAAAAGCTATTAATTGCTTAAAGGCCCTTAGGTTGTTTTCGGCAGTATTTTCAGCCCGCACACTCCTGCATACCTCTCTGCATGGTGACACGATGTCCGGAGGGATGAACTGCCTCATCACACGGATCCATCTGCTCCGCCTAGAACTCCTACCTTCACAAACGCGTATGCGGATTATTGATTACAAAGAAGGAAGGAGAGCTCAGTTCGCTTAGGGTTGACACGGCTCCCCAGAGGGCAACCACAGAGGGGGGTGGTGGGGAGCTATCCCAGAAAGACAGGAAAAATCAGCAAATAAAGAAAACAAGAACAGGTAAAATGAGATGAGAAATTAAAATAAAAAACTGAACTGAAATCTTTGCCAGTGCTTTCAGTAATTGAAGTCACTTGATTCTGTTCTGCCAAATTATCCACAGCTTTATCTTTGCGCAGTACGCGCTCCTGGAACAGGCATATCCCAGCATCTGTGCGCTTCGGGCAGCTAAATTCTTTTCCACTGCTCTTTCAGCCCTCCAGGACAGTATCTTCTAGTCTATATTATCATACAATCTATCAGCATGGCGATCTGGTTTCTACTGCAACAGTCACAATTAAAAACCTGATTTTGACTATTTGTGAAAGATGAAAGAGAACTAGAAAATGTGGTAAAGTTTTCAAAGGAGAAAGGAAAGACGCAGAGCTCGCTTTGTTTGATTTATTAAATTTGGAGGCTTTACCCTCCACTCTGAGAAATGCGTGTTATCAACGGTGTGTTTATTAACAGCGCTACTTTAAATTGCAAATGAAGCCCATGTGACCATGCCTTGGTAGCTACAGATTACTAACAATTACAGGCATTTAAAAAAAAAAAAAAAAAATGAGTGGAGTGTGAAAAGAACAGCAAGATTTGCATAGGGGCGGGTCTGAAAGATGCTCGTAATTTACATAACTCAAACTCTGAATGTACAGTGTCAAATTCCAGAGTCACACAGATGTGCTGCGTCCCAAAGTTGCTCTGCATCTTGATTGTTTAAAGTGTTTCAAGTTGACACCCAGAATACTGGATAAAACATCACACACTTAAGCTCAGAGATTAGTTGACAGTTTATGGCCAGGTTTAAGGAGGGGCAAGGGATCTCTCCCAGCAAATGTTTGCTGGCTCACTTGCCTGAAAAATGCACTTGTTTCAGCGCAGAAATAAAAAATCTGGTTCTGATTCCTAACATGATTTTCCAAATGCCGCCAAGAAAAGAATCCAAGGAATTCTTTTACATACAAAACATACACGGACAACTGGAAAGGGGCCTGCGCGCCGTTCCAGGGAGCCGAGAGGGGAGGGGAGGGCTGAGTTTCTAGTATAAACCGTCCTTCCGTGGCAGAAGTGCATGCCTCACATTGTCCACGGCCACAATCTCCAACGTAACGCAACTATTATTAGATGACCCCACGGCTTTCCTAAGTCTGTAACTTGTGAGGCAGAAAGGGTCTGCACAGGACCCTGTCATGTGGGGCAGGAGGCAGCTGGGGACACACCCCGCTCCACAGAATTCACCACTCTTCTGCTCCATGAAAGAGATGGCTTGATCCTGGGTGACCCTGAAGCTGAGAAGGGAAAGACCCCAACGCCACACAAGATCCCCTCCCTCGTTCTAAGTGCCCAGAGAAAAACAGAACAGGGGAAAATCCAATATTAAATACAGCTATTTACAGCACATGATGCTCATAAAACATACTGAAATTATTTTTAGAGCACAAAATTGTCTGTATTAATCCTTTCTGCATTACCAGAAACATCATTTTTTAAAGTAAGGCCTTAATGTTGAAACTTAGAAGGAGAATAAGGAGAAGTCTGAGACACTGAGTCACCCTCCAGCCTGAGCTATTGAATGCAATTGTTTAAAAGTTTTGGCTCACATGGTGCTGACTGCAGTGAGCTAAGCTTAAATTTGTTTTTTGTTTCTCCCTTTCTCAGCAGGATAAGAGTTCATGAAAGAAACCGGATCATTTAAAGGAAGTAAACAGGCAACATTTACTTTTACATGATCCTTCACACTGGGTAAATTTTCAACCCCTCTATATACAAACTTGTCTTGAATTTGCACTGCTGTTAATCCCAAGTGCTCTGCCTAAGCAGCTGTGTTGGGAAGTCTTCACGCAGTTCTCCATGGAGCGCATCCCCCATACGCCTACCCTTGATCTACTGGGCTTCGCACATGGCCCCCCTGTACAGGGGGTGCTGTATCCCCTCAGAATCCATGGTCAACCTCAGCCTCAGCATGGGGACTCGGAAATGGGATCTTTGTAGAGAACGAATCCCGATAAAGTTAAATGCTTACTCAGAAGGAGTCCTCACCAATAACTGCTTCCTTAGGAGAAAGTCACACGACACAGACACGGAATGACACACAGGACAGAAAGCCATATGAAGAATGTAGGGGAGATCTACATGACAGCTCCACGAGTCATAGAACACCTAGGACCACCAGAACCAAGAAGAGCCAAGAGGATCGCAAGTTGAAGCCCAATGTGGAAAACTGGGTGATACAATAAGACTCTGTCTGTCTCAAAAGAAGAAATGACTGCAAGGTAGCAACAGTTTGCTGCCAGTCTACAAAACTAATACAGCGAGTGAGACTGATATTTAGGGACACTTCTAGCTCTTTGCCACTATGGTGGTATCACACAAGCAGGTGATTTTATGTTTTAAGAAATATCTGCTTGTGGTGGATTAGAAATTTAATCTTTAAAGCCTTTACCGGTGAGATGCAGTGGTACATCCCTGAAATCCTAGCTACTTTGGAGGCTGAGGCAGGAGGATCACAAGTTCAAGGCCAGTCTGGGTTAGCAAGACCCTGCCTAAAGAAATTTTTTTAATTGCTTTTTTTGAATGCTGGGAATTCAACTCAGTGGTAAATGCTTACCTGGCATGAGCAAGGAGGCCCTCAGTTCTATCCTGAGTATCACAAGCACTACAAAGTTTTTCCCAAGGTTAGAAAATCACTGCAAAGATAGTGCAAAGATGAAGGTGACACAGCGTCACTAAGAAATTCACATTTGGCTGGGTGTGGTGGCACACATCTGCAGGACCAACTACTGACAGCTGGAGGTGGGAGAGTCACAGGAGCCTACAAATTTAAGAGCATGAGCAAAATAGCAAAAACCCAGAGAGAGACAGAGACAGAAAGAGAGAGAAGGAAGGGGAATAGAAGAAGGGGAGGAGAAGATGGAGGAGGAGAGGAGGGAGAAGGAGAAGAGGGAGAGGGATTTATATTCTGAGCCATCTTAAAGAATATGATATTACATTAGTTTTAGTAGTCAAAACATTTTATCCTATTTCTATCAGTCAGTGAACATACAAATACAGTGTTAGACACACAGTGGTTTGCTATTCGTGCTATTACTTGGTCAGCCAAAAGCGCCCTTCCCAGACCAGGATGACATGATCTGATTACACGACAGAAGGACAGCACACACCTGTGCTAACCACACACCTGTGCTAACACACCTGCATTCTCTATAAAGCTTTGCTAACCAAAACAGAACTTTACAGAGAACATCTTCCCAGAGACTGCGAACTCAGGTGGGTGGTAGAAGTTCTGAGGCTTCAGTGGCGAGGGCAAAGAGCCACCACACCCTATGCATTATTACAGCAAAATAATGACAAAGACGACCCACCTGCCATGACTTCAGAAAACACCATCTCCAGGGAGAAGAGGAGCTGCTGAGCCGGTGTGGGAGGCTGATTACAAGAGATACACAGAGATGGGACTTAAACTGGAAAAGGGCAGTCATGTTTCCATGAAGGTCACTGCTAATCCAATTCCACGAAGCTGGCACCTGCTCCACCAAGAAGAGAAGCAGACCAGCCACTGAACGCCTCTCTGCCAAAGCAAGAACAATGCCAGCCACTCCGAGTCACTCTTAGTACTCCTGGATTGAGCCTCACTTCGCCATGGGTTTGTCTCAACATGCAGCATAAAGGATGAGCAGGGAAAATCATCCCTGTAAACCAAGAAGCCATAAATCACAGGAAGAGAGCGACAACATGTCCAGGCTATTGAGAGATCAGAGAATGGATCATGAGTGCTCTTGTGGGTCCAGCTTGGGACTCAAGCTTTAGCATGAAAGTAGAGCATCACCATCACATGCCTTACACTTGACTTGCAAATGCTTCCTGCATTACTGCAGAAACTAGGGCCATGAAATTGATAGATTCTTTAATAAAGTGAAATTGCCCTTATGGGAATGGGTGGAGAAAAACACCCTGAAGCTGCTGAAACCACCGCCACAACAATTTCACACCTGCATTCAATTAAAAATCCTAAACCTTGAGCTATCATTAGGTCATAATGATTTCAACTGCACTGTGGAAATTACCCTAGGTTAGCACATATCGGTTTCCAACAGTACTTGTGAGTCTTCATAGTTAAGTTTTGGTTCTTGAGATAAAATTTAAGAAACTTTCATGAGCACTCGTAACTTGTAAAATTATTTTTCAGAAATATTCAAATTCTAGTCAGCCTAAGGCTCCACAAAAATCCACTGCCACTTTGATATTGTCTGTACTAAGGATTAACTGAAGGTCTGAAAGAAAAAAAAAAATGTGATGTTCTGTTTGTCTTTATCCCCTCAATTTTATCAAAGTTGTACCTACTTTATAAAAACAAATATCCCCAACTCAAAGTATAACCTTAATGACTCTGGAAGGCTTTAAAGTTACAAATTAGGGTTAAAACTATAAAGCTGGGACTGAAAGAATCCATGTGTATACCCCATTAACAGACTTTGAGAACAAAGGAGAAATCCACAAAGCAAACAAACCAGAACCACTTTACTTCCAAAAACTGCAAGGCTATCAAGAGTTTCTCATCAACAGAATGACATATGCTGAAAGATATGAACAGAATTGTGAAGTTTAGTTCCAGCGAAATTCATCCTAACTCATGTCAACAATCTCATAGAGAAACACTCTCACACGCCCAAATTAATTATGCCGTGACAAGAGCTAGAAAACAGAGATGAAGGAAAAATATAACTGCTTAAAAAGAGAAAACACTCATCTAATCGAGAATCCCCAGCTCACGGAGTTTAGGAGGCACTATGCTTCATATGCAGCTAGAAGAAGAAGAATGCTCTCTGGTACTAGTAATTTCATTCCTGAATACACACACAAGAAAGCTTAAGGCAGTGGAATCCTCCCCCCTTCCTCTCATTCTAACTTTGTACTGCAAAATTTTTCTAATAGGATTCATCGTACAACAGTAAGGTCTGTATTAAAGAAACCCTTTCATCCTAAAGTTAGAGCTACTCTTGATGTTGCTACAATTCACACAGGGCACATTCAAGCAGAAATGTCCTTTCTGCCTAAAAGAATTCCATCTCCCCAGCAGGAGGTCTTTCTTCCTGGTTGCAACAGCAACAACGACAGAACAATGACTTTTTAACTTTCACACTCAGAAGATTCCCTCAAATTTTGTCCTCCGTCAGCACTGTGACTTTAGCTGGTACTAAGGGACAGTTTTCCCGGAGAGCCCAAAGTCCCTCACCTTTCAGGCAGAACATCCTGCGGCACCGCAATGGAGGGGCAGGAGCTCTGGACGCAGCCCCGATGCAGCAGCCCGCGGGGCTGGGCACAGCTGTCTCCCGGCCGCCTCTCCGCGGCCACCGCCGGCCAGCAGAGCGGCCGGCCAGCGCCTGTTTCTGGCTGGACTGCTGACACCTAACGTTCTTCCGTTATTTCACACCTTGGAATGAACCCAGCAGCCTCTGGAAAGGGGAGGGGGGCCCAGAGCTAAGTCACTGCTCCCGCCACCCAGCGCAGGCCAGCAGCAGCCTGCCGGGGATCTCAGCCACAGAGCTCACTCGAGGCAGCCTAACTGCTGGCTGCTGACGAGGACTGAACTGTTCCCTGGCTTCATTATTCCTTTTCAGCTGTGTGCTCCCTGTTTTCTGATACGGAACAGGATCACACGCTAGAAGAGGAAACTGCACACCGCTAACCAATGGCCTGCATAAACCAGAGGATGTGCATGGAATGCTCACACGGAGCCCAACACAGAGCCCAACACAGGAAGCCCAGGCTACAGGTACTGCTACTCTTCCTGCAGACGAGGTTGAGCATTACAATAAGAACGTGAAATGTGACATTTCTGTGACGCCACTTCCTCAAATGATGACATATAGTATTAGAGGAAACGAAACGTCACATCTCTAGCGGTCATCCCGTCATTATGTTGCACTCTCCTCCACCACTACAGAGCTGAATTCACGAGTCAGTTCAAGGCTACTTGGCGTAACCTCACACAGGTTAAGTCTTAGAAGAAAGGTAGACTCCAAGCACAGCACCAAGGAAGGGTGGCTGGCGTGCAACTGTCTGCTGAACCCGGTATGGCGCATGGGCCTGCCCATGCGCGCTGGACAGTGTCCCCCGCACAGGAAGTGGCCATTGTTCCCACACCCGTGGCTGCACAGGGTCTTCCTTTGGACTCCACAGGATGCAGGAAACTGACTCAGAGCTGATCTGCCCGTCCCTATGCCCTGCAGGCTGCAGCTCCGTCCTGTTCTTTTCTCAGTGTCTGCTTCGGCAAGAGCTGGCCCTCATGCCTCATCGTCCAAGAGCAGCTCGGTCCACCAGGTGCTGTGCTCACAGGACACAGAAGAAGACCCCCGCCAGAAGTCAGTTGGGATGGGAGAAAGAAAAAGAAGAGACTGAACACAGAGTGATAAGCTGTGGTAGCAACTCAAGAAACAAGAGCAAGGACTCACGTTCACCGTATGCAGGGATCCATGAGGTGCTTTGCCTATTTGACCAGCGATGGAATCAAGATTCAAAGCAGGCAGGGAGATAGCTCAGGGGCATAAGCACCTGCCTAGAAGCCCATGGTCCTGAATTCAATCCCCAGTACCAAAAAATGATCCAAAGCAGACCAGAGGACCTGGGAGGGCCGGGGATATAGCTCAGCAGCAGAGTACCCACATGGCAAGCACAAGGTTCTGAGTTCAATTCCTGGTACCACCACAACTGGGCTTCTTCCACATGTCACCCTCTCCACAGCTGTTGGAGTCATGCTCTGTCCCTGCTATCTGGGGTGGCCTTCCATGTAAGGTATGATTACGAAGGTATCCTGGAAAAACACCGTTTAATTTACAGAGATTAAATCTGTTTGGCACAGGTTCACCCACAGGGTTAGGGTCGTTATGAGAATTTAACTGCCCTCTGACTGTTCAGTTCAATCCAGGGGACATTGTAATCTGGGAAAAACAAAGTCTAGAAAGGAAGGAGACAGCACTCCCTTCTCAGCCCACCCCATCCTGGCTAAGCTCTGAGGCATCTGATGGCCTATAAGTAAGTGTGAAGGGTTAATGGAAGGTAAGGGACTGGACCTGCTTGTCAGCCCTTGGTCAGAACACACACTGAGGCACTCTGCTAGATACGTGACGTCAGCTCACAAGAAAAAAGAGCCAGTCGACCCTTCCACACGTCAGTGCAAGAAGTGAGTGGAGGGCCGGGGAGACAGCTCAGTGATCTAAGCACCTGCCTGGCAAGAGCAAGAACCTGAGTTCAATCCCTAGTACCACATGCGGTGCTGGCCACCAAAACCAGGTGGCGCATGCTATAATCCCAGCATGGGGGAAGCTGAGACAGGAGGATCGCTATGAGCCTGAGCTGCATAGCGAGACCCTGTACCAAATGCATAAATAAACAAACTAAATAAATAAAATTTAAAAAGAGGTGAGTGGAATTGGGAGGTACTTACTGAGCAGGCATGAGGCCCTGGGTTCAGCCCCCAGCAGCAAAGGGGTTGGGGTAATGCATGAAATAACTATAGTTTAATGTGATAAACTACACACTAAAAGAGTATAAAATTAATAGTGATCAATGGCAGCTTCTTGTGCTTTAGCCTCTAAGGAAGCCACTCTTGTCAGCCAGGTTAGACAGCTGCAGTTCAGGGCAGTGGGCGGAGCAGCATCCACCCAGATAAAGTTCATGTCTCCTCTTAGGACATGAGTGTCTGGAACAGGATCCCAGCACTTGGGAAGCCAAGGCAGGGGCCTGAGCCACTGAGTGAGACCTTGTCTCAAAACTGCGTGCACGCATACACACATACACACACACACAGGTGACACTAGAGGGGGGAGACCCCAAGCCTATGACAGTTTCCTCAGAAGAAACAAAGGACACAGAAATAAACAGAAGGTCATGGGAAGATGGGTCAGAGACCCCCATGGTGCTAGAGCCACCAAAAGCTGGGAAGGTGAAGCAGAGGTTCACCCCTGGAGCCGTAGGAGACAGAACACTGCCAACACCTTTGTCTCAAAGTAGGGTCCCTGAACTGGAGAGAAGAAACTTCTGTTGCTTTAAACTACCAGGTCTGCGTGATTCATCACAGAGCCTGGGAAGTAACACAGATAGCAAGGCAGGAATCTGGGGAGAAGGACATAATCTTTTTCTTGTTCTTTTTAAAATACCTTCAGTTAATGTTTACATGGGCTTAGGTGCTATTTTCTGCATATTTCTATACTTCCTGGGATAAATTTTTATTTGAAAAGCTGTCTTTATGAAGTCAAGCAAGGTGACACATGTCTATAATCCTAGCACTCAGGAGGCTGAGGTAGATGGATTCCTGCAAGATCAAAGCCAGCCAGGGCTACACAGTGCATTCAAAGCTAGTCTAAAACTACAAAAGGAGATCTTGTTTAGAAGAAGGGGAGGGGGAGGGAAGGAGAAGGGGAAGGCAGGGGAGGGGAGGAGAGATAGTACCCCTAAGTGACACAAATACCATCTTGCATTAAGGAAGATATCACCACCTCCATACAGGGCAGAGCATTCATCTAGAAATGGCATAGGCTTTTATCAATGTCAAGTAGAAAGTTAGTATTTTTTAAACTCTTAGGGTTTTTTATTTTGTAGTTTTTAACTATAGAACAAGTGTAAATGTCATGAAAAGTCAAACTCTGGAAAAGAAAAAGTAAGAACTATTCAAAGTCATAGTGTCTACTACTGATCAATGTTACTGAGATTGAAAAATAAATGCCCAGGAGGTCTGCGTTGAGGGAGAGGCCCGAGTCCAGCACAGCCCGGAATTTATAACCTTCTGTACAGGACAAAGGTCTCAGCTTTGCCAACCATGGCCCAAGGGCGGCAACCTCTTTCCTCCCCTGTAGGATTACAACATCCAGCATCACGTTAAAGTTTAACATCATTATCTCTACAAGAGGGAGCGGCAGACCCACATACAGCCAAAAATTCTCAGAGAACTACATCTTCTGGACCACTCCCATGCTATTTCCTTTGCATGCTAAACTTTCAATTTATTTTGACTTCAGTACAAGAGCAGGGATAAGGAATAACTGGGAATGAATTTGTGTAACACAGAGTTAATGAGTTTCGATCAGCTCAAGCTTCTACTCCATTTCTGGCAAAATACCAAGCACAGTGTAAGAAAATCTGACAAATCATTGTCTCCTGACTTCCTCTCCCAAAAAGGCCAAAGATGGAAAAACCCTTCCTACTTGTTTGTGAGTTTGTTTCCTGAGTAGAAATTCTACCATATCACTTTGTCCTGTCTGGATCTCTAGACAGGCTTTCTAAAGCTCTGGAGCTCCTAAAGTCAAAGGAGCTCAGAGACCCTTGCACTTTCCTCTCTCCCTGACACAGCAAGAGACTGCAGTCTTCTCAGCTGCTTAGTTTGTTTGTTATTTACTGCTGGGAATGGAACACTGGGCCTCCTGCATGCTAGGTAGGCATACACACTGCCACTAAGCCAGTAACAGTAAACCTTTTAAAACTTTCAGTGATAGAAGCAGCCTGCTGCAACATAGACGGCATGGCTTTGCCATCACTGAACTAAGTCAGCCCAGCCCCTCTGAGGTTACTTTACACTTAGTTCCCTACTGTAGCGCCCCTTGCCTGGCTACTTTTAGCAGTAAGGAATTTGGAGTGCAGATTTTCTCATCTGGAGATGGCATCTTTCTAAGCACTCCCATAATCTATTTGTTCATGTACTCAGTGGAGAGAAGGTACAACCCAAACACAACCTTCTTTCCTCCTACTCAGGCTTCTCTTGGGAGAGGCTAGGCCTGGGGCCACCAGCCTGTGGGGTTACATATCATTCACACCACCGCAACTCCTCTCTGTGGCCTGGGAGGCTGGCCTCACTGATCACTTTAATATGTGCCGTCCTGCACAGGTCCCTAGAATTAATTTAACTTTTTTTTCCTCCTCACTGACTCTAGACGTCTTGATGGCACTACCAAGAAAGTAGCCCTCATTTGCTTCCTTTCCACGAAATTTGTGTCTGGTCTCACACACGGAGGCCTATTCTCTCCTAACACCTCAACTTGTTTTGTCTTTAAAGACCCTCGAGAGGCTTCAGGTTCCATTGCCTAGGGAGTGTAATAATGATTTTCCATGCTGAGCTGGGCTCTTACTAAGGCAACTCCCGGCCACCACCCCACCCCCACTGCCCACTTAGATACCAGGGTCTGCCCTGACTCCTCAGCAGCTCCCAGCAGGGCTCCAGTCTGTGCCCTGCTTCTCAAGCACAACAGCTCAGGCCAGCGCAGCAGAAAGGAGGCTCTCCTGGTGGCCTCACGGCCTTCACCCAGTGCTGCTCTAGCTCTGAGGCGCAGTGCCCTTGACTGGGATGCTTCCAGCTGCAGCACTCCTCGGCATCTTGCCATGTTGTTTTGTTCCTAAATATGACCTCTTATGCTTTTATGCTGACCGACTCTTTTTTTTTTTTTTTTGTCTTTTTGAGACAGGGTCTCACTATGCAGTTCAGGCTGGCCTTAAGCTCACTTTGTAGCTCAGGCTGGTCTCAAACTCACAATCCTCCTGCCTCAGCCTCCCAAGTGCTGGGATTACAGGCCTGCGCCACCACAGACCGACTCTTTCTAAAAGACACTCTTAATTCATTAGTCTGATCCTTCCTCCTGGGGAAAAAGCTATGTTTCCACTTGCATGAAAAAGCACAAGGAAAAGAGAAACCTCAAACTCATCCACAACAAAAGTTCTTCTGGACTTGAACTCAAGGCCTCTTGGATACGTCCTGCTCCTTATTCCACATGGTCTTGTACCTGCATTTTGGCCCACAGTGCTGCCCCTGTTGTTCGACTGCTCCAAATCCTGCTCTGACCAGGTCCCTTCCTGGCCACTGGAACCCAGCTCAGCCCTGCCGGTGTCACCACGGCACTTTGTTCACACAGCTGCAGTCACAGCTACACCCTAACACGAGGGACTCCTTCCTTCACACGCAGCTTCTGCTGCTCAACAAGGTAAGTGGACCACAGTAGGTGGCCCGTATTTGCAGCATACATAAAATCTGAATCACTACAGCTTCACTATTATGCCCCAAACAAGTAATTTATGGAAACTGTATAAAACTCCTATGATAGGTGATAGGCAGACAGATACCCAATAGCATATTGATTCCTATGAAGTCATATATTTAATATATTCTTTAAAATTAATAGACACCATTCTCTACTAAAACTATTAAAACTCACTGTTAGTCATCAACACTGAATGTATCAAATTACTGCACTGTATCCCATAAATATGTACAACAATAACCTTTCAGGGAATAAATGAATGTTTCTGATCATCAACAGACTTTATGTTGGAATTTTAATAACCTGTCATTTCTTTACCAATTGCTCATCTAAAGGTCTCATTTTCAAATGCACAAACACTGATGGCGTTCTTTCCTAAGGCAAATTCACCAGCACAAGCTCAAAAAGCAGTTTTTCTCACCAAATTAAATACTTGATGGATGATGGAAGAAGAAAGAAAAAAATTATGTGGCAGAATTTATTCCAAGAATATTTATGCTGGTATGTCCAGCTGTTGAAAGAACACCAAAAGATGTCATAATTATGATCTCAAAATCCCCTTAGTGAATTTGTGAGGAGACATATTAGATCACAGGAAATAAAACAAACCCCCTGAAGTCTACATTTTATTCACTTAAATGTTTTGGCGTCTCCATGGTGCCTAATATACGTAACATGTACCAGAGGGTCCAGGTTAAAGTACATAAACATAACCCTGCAAAAAAACACAGCACGCTGTATGTCCACAGCGGGTATTTTATCAGTGTGCTCCTTCAGGCACTGGCTCCCAAAATACACACATCAATGACAACATTCTTTCACCCCCATACCCCTAAAACAAGAATCTAAAAAAAGAGAACATTTGTATCACTTACTCTTAAGCATCTGAAAAATCTGAAGTTAAAATAACCAACAGGTGCAACTCCTAGATGTATAAAACCTTCTCCTAAATGCTCAAGAGCAGTCAGTCTAAAAATCAGAATTATTCACCTTCATGAGTCAGTCAACTAGGGGAACCCCAAGTTCTGTCACAACTGACAACTGGTAAAATAGAAGCTCATAACTCATAAATAAACTCTAGCTACTCGTAATCCTCAAGAGAAAAGAAATATTACATATATATATATATATATATATATATATGTTGGGCTGGGGAGATAGCTTGGCAGTCCTAAGCGCCTACCTGGCAAGCACAGGACCCAGGTTCAATCCCAGTACCACATGCCGTGCCTCCCCGGAGTGCATAGATGTCTGTAATCCCAGCACTGGGGAGGCTGAAACAGGAGGATCACTCCAAGTCCAAGCTGGGCAGCAAAATCCTCTACCAAATAAATAAATGATTTTTAAGAATCAAATTAAATTGTCCTCATAATTCCTAAATAGATAAGCAAATGCATTTACGTAATATTTATGCTCCTTAAGGCTTACAAATTTTAAATATTTTGTTTTGAAATGAACTCTATACTGGAAAAACTCAACGCTCCATTAAAAAAAGCTATAAAATTCTATAAAAAGGTAGCTGTGCTCTGAAATCACTGAAGACGCCACATTCGCCCACATTTGACCCACTTTCACAGCCGTGACAACACACGGAGGAAGAAGCTAATCACTGCCCTCTCCTCCCAGCTCTCCCGAGGAGGCTTGAAACCTCAGGAATACAGGAGCTCTCTCAGCACTCACGGGATTGCTAATGATAATGGCTTCAGGAAACCACGGTAGTTAGGCCCTTCAGTCTCGTTTCCCCTGCCCTTAGGAGTCTAAAAATAAGCTAGAAAATGATGCCTGGGATCTCTGGACCAGTTTTAGAGGTGGATGCGCCGCAGAGCGTGGGACTCTGAGGGGCACGGGCTCTGGGGGTGGCGCACCCCACAAACACAGCTCGTCTCTGCTCCTCCTCCTCAGCATGCCAAACCCGAGCTGAACCTTTTCTTTTTATTTCCTTTCTACCTCCCTCTCCCACTTAATGTCAGCCAAGTTACACTCCAGTAGGAATAACTGCACTGCCTCAGAATAGTCATGGCTGGGCTTCGTGTTCTAGTTTCATTCAACACCTCTCTACAGACTCCACTGCTACCTGCAATTAACCCACTTGCCTCAAGAGGAAACAAGCCCTGTGTGGAGACAGGAGACAGATGGCCCAGCTGAAAGTGGCATGGATTCCCCCTGCAGCAGGTGTGCTTCTGACTGCTCTACTGTGTGACCGGCTGTCTCTGGGGACTGCAGCTCCTCCCGAGGCCTGGGCATTGGTCCCCTTTCCTTTCCAAACTTAGAAAGCATTGTGGAATAAACTGACAGCCCAGAGCCTGTTTTCAGGATTGGTGTGTCTCCCTTTTTGCCTTTGCTATTGTAATTCGCGGGTGTCTGGCACTTATAAAACTTTCCATGTGATGTGGGGTGAACAAAAGCCCCCAATGCCTGGGCTCTTCGAGGTCAGTGAAGGAATCTGTCACTTGACCTCCTCAAGGCCAACAGGAATGTCAAGATGAAAGAAACAGAAAGAAGCAACACACACACACACACACACACACACACACACACACACACACGCTCAATACCTTTCCGAAGGGAGAAAGGAATGTGGGGACAGTGCCCGCCCCTAGTCACCAGGTTTTACCCAAGCCAGCTATCCCATGAGGAGCCTGGTTTCTTTCGGGATGGAACAGGGTGGTGTCTGAAGCTCCTCCTCGCCTGGCTCCCTAATCCCACCAGGAAGGTGACTCCACTTGTGTCCCTCCACACCTCCACTTTATTGCCAATACACAAGCTGTACACCACCACACCTAGCTGGAGCTACTTTGATAAAATCACACTGGTTTGTTCACACAGACACAAAACACTAGGAATTCTTTGAGTTTTTACTTCATCAGAAAAGAAAGACTACTTGAAAATTCCCCGTCATCAGACTTCACACAAAAGCAGAGAAATGACGCTGGATACCAAAGAGCTTCTTAGAAGTGAGTGCTTTAGATGGTTGGAAAATGAACTTCATTGTGGACCTTCCTTTCTCCTGGTTTTGCATTCTTCCTTCATTTCGTTTTGTTTCCGAGACAAGATTTCACTTTAGAATCTAGACTGTACCTGGGACTTATTGTGCACATGAAGCTGCCCTCAAACTTGTGCTCCCATCTCAGCCTGCTGGGTACTGGGATTACAAGACCATGCCAATTACTCAGGCAGAAGTGTTAACTTTCTGATTTCTGTTAATTTAAGTCCCTTTCAAACAGTTTTGAAGCTCTTACTTGTAAATCAAAGTTAAGTCTTGAGCAACTGGCTCAGGTCACAAGATAGGGATTAGAGGTAGCCTACAGGTCCTGTGAACTTGGAGTACTGGGATATTAATGGTTTATGCAGTGACCCGTGAAAAAAAATCAGAGGCTCAGGTCAGCTTTCTCAATTGCATATGTACATAATTTCCATTTGTATTAATGAGGGTCAAATGTTATTTGAAGTTATTGGTCAAATATGTTGAGTGGAATAGAATTGGTTTAAAGAACAGAAATACTTTATCTTTTAAAGAAGTCGTCAAGGTTTGGGGTTTTTGCAAGGTGAATAATATAATAGAGGACACATTTTATAATATTAGTTTATAAGAATTATATACAAGAAGTGGAGGAAAGCTATCCACACTCTAAATACTAAAGAACGCAGGTGAGGGCTTTGATCTTACTTCGCAGATCTGTTCAGGAAAGGACCAAAGGTCAGTGGTGAAAGCTGGGAAGTCTATGCCAGCAGGACGAAGGGTCTATGATAGTGGGCCCAGGGATCTGACTGGAGCTAGGAAGTAATGCTCAGGGTAAGCGCCAGAGCACCCCTAAAGTACCACAGCCAACGCTCAGCGGGCTAAGCACCTGCTTAGGCAAGCCCAGAGGTGTACACTACCAGGGTTCGATCACTGATACCGCATGCATACCGGCCCTGTCCCCAGGTGCACTGAGCCAGCGACCGAGTCTGGGCATGGTGGTAATGCCTGTAATCCCCGCGCTGGGGAGGCTGAAAACAGGAGGATCACTAGGAGTCTGAGCTGCATAGTGAGACCTTATATCAAATACATTAAAAAAAAGTGCCACAACCGTCTTCAGCAACAGTGAGGTCCCGAGCTCCTCCAGCAATGAGGAAAGCTGAGTTCCCATCAGGAAAGCCAGTGCGACGAGCTTCTCCATGAGGCTGAGTGGTGCACTATCTTCCCCTCAGCGCCAGGAAGTGGTACTCCAAAAGAAGACCCAAGCTCCTCCAAAGTTCATCGGGAACGCCAGCATGACAAGGCCCTCCAGCAGAACAGCCCAAGAGAACTAGCAGCTCCCAACAGCTCCACCAGCTTCTCCAAACACCTTCCCTTCAGCAGTTTCTCCTGTTCTACCTTTAAACTACTGGCAACCACCCTCAGGTGGGCCTCCCGCACCCAGCACAATGCTACGCTAATTCAGCTGG
The DNA here is from genome assembly GCA_004027165.1 of Ctenomys sociabilis. Lineage (NCBI taxonomy): Eukaryota > Metazoa > Chordata > Mammalia > Rodentia > Ctenomyidae > Ctenomys > Ctenomys sociabilis. The sequence goes on from PVKA01008573.1 coordinate 69,785, forward strand.
GTGTAATAAGCTGACCACCAGTTAGAAATCTACTACAGAAGGTGATGTGAAGAAAGAGATGAAATAGAAAACCTGGGGAGAACTTGCAACCACACGACAAAAAAACTTAAATACATTTAGTGTCTGTCATAGTTTGGGGTTTCCGCAAAGGGAACAACACAATGCAGCACACAATTTATGATTATTTTATTATAATGAATCACTCAAAGAATCCTATACCAAGAGTACAGGAAATCTGCCCACATAATAAAGATCAAAGAATCCAGCTAGGGCCTGGATCCTGATGTCCTGCATGAGTCCAGCTGAAGACCTACAGCTTTCAAGGCAATCCGGAGGCCCAGAGCCCACAACAATGTCTCACACAGGCCTGCTTTGCGGATCTGCTCCCCAGAGGCCCAAGGTCAGTGGTGACAGCTAGGAAGTCTGCCAGCGGGATGAAGGATCTGTGCTAGCAGGCTGGGGGATCTGCACTAGAGCCAGGAGGCAACACTCAAAGTGAGCACCTGAGCTCCCCTGAAAAGTACCACAGCCGTCCTCAGCTCTGTGAGGTCCTGAGCTCCTCCAGTGGTAAGGAAAGCTGAGTTCCTATTAAAAGGAATACTACAAGCTTCTCCAGGAGACTGAGCAGTGCACCATCTTGCACTCAGGAGCCAGGAGGCGATGCTCAAGGTGAGGACCAGAGCGCCCCCAAGGTGAACCACAGCCATCTTCAGCGACAGCGAAGCGCCCCCTCAGAGAACAGCCAAGGTCCTCAGGAAAGCCAGCACAGCAAGGTCCCCCAGCTGAATGGCCCAAGAGAACCAGCAGCTTCTAATAGTGAGAGAACCTCAAACAGCTTCCCTAGCAGCCTCTCAACAGCCTCTCCAGTTCTGCGCCTCATGCCGCAGTCCTCACGTGGGCCTCCCACACCGGGCCGGCCGGTTCAGTTCAGCTGAGTATAACAAGTCGACCACCAACTGGTAATCCACCACTGGCTGTAAGCAAAATCTGAAAGTCCCAAAGAATGTTTTGGTGTTTTTGTTTGTCTGACTGGTTGGATTTTTGAGACAGGGTCTCACTATGAAGTTCAGGCTGGCCTTGAACTCACTAAGCAGCCTGGTGACTCTCCTGCATCAGCCTCCTGGGTGCTAGGATTGCAGACATGCACAATGCACTATATCCAGCTCAATTCAAAAGAATGTTGCAGGTGGGTATAGTGGTGCACCTGTAATCTCAGCATTAGGGAGGCTGAGGCAAGAGGATCACCAGGAGTTCAAGACCAGCCTGGGCTACATAGTAAGTTTAAGGCCAGCCACAACTATATATCGAGACCCTGTTTCAATGAAAACAAAAGAGTTTTTAATTTTTTTTTAAATTCATTTATTTATTACAGTGTCTCGCTACATATCACGGATTCTTTTTTTGCGAGGGTGGGGGGGTCAGCTCAGCCCGTTCTGGGGGGAGGGGCTGGCATGGCATGTGTGCTGGGGATCGAACCGCGGTCCCTGAAAGGCGCTTTAGGCCGCTGAGCTATCTTGCCAGCCCGAGTTCTTAATTTTTCAAAATAAAAATAAAAAGGAATGCCAAAGGAGAAAAAGCCCCACCCCCTGCAGCGTCATAAGCACCAACAGAACATTCCAGAGACAAGGTGCCTCAAAATGAACTTATAAATCAAACAGAAGTACGAATACCAACCCCATGCTGGCTTTCATACCTAAGGCCAATGAACCAGGCTTTGGAAACTAACAAAAAAAAACAATATTATTTAAACTATCATTTTACAGAAGGACTAGATTACACTGATTAAGTCAGCAATAAAATTACTCCAAGGTAGAAATCAAGTTTCTTTTTGCCAAGAAGTCAAAGTAATGTATGTACTTTGTTGGTGAAAAAAAAAAATATGTAAATAAAAAAGCTGCACCAGGAAAATGACCTCAGTAACCAAACCAAGCAGCAGCCAGAACCACCCACCCACGTAAATCCACAGTTTAATTTTGTGTGTGCTTTGTAAAAGAATCCTCCACCAATGAAGGCTAAAGCCACGCACACCTGGTCTCAGGGAAAACTTCTGGTTTATCAGAAAATGTGATCATAAGACGCCAGAAACCCAGTCTACGTTGGCAGAGGCATTTCTAGCAGCAAAGTAGAACAGAATCTCAGGGGACAGAAACAGGGGAAATGCACCAGCAGAGAAATAGATTTATTCTCATTTTTCCCTCTCAAGTTTACAGCAAAGACAAAAGTCCAGTGATGGGGTGTACAGAGATGTCAGTGCCTGTGTTTTCCTTTGAGAAGATAAATATACACTGAACCCAAACTTAACAATTTGCTTGTAGCACAATTATTTTAAGCAGTAACTAGACCAGCCTCCACGTTTTTTTTTTTTTTTTTTTTTTTTTTTTTTTTTTTTTTTGTCTTTTTGAGCAGGGTCTCACTATGCAGTTCAGGCTGGCCTTAAACTCACTTTGTAGCTCAGGCTGATCTCGAACTCACAACAATCCTCCTGCCTCAGCCTCCCAAGCGCTGGGATTACAGGCATGTGCCACTACGCCCGGCTAGCCTCCATCTTTGATCCATGCTTTTTTCAAACGTGAACAGAAACTTCATT